>JAASAO010001563.1:0-53809 GCA_017311375.1 Mytilus coruscus
ATCTCTTGACTTAACTGAGCAATATGTAACACATGTGTAACAGACCAATGGAAGGACAGAGGTTAAACAGAGTAGCCTCCTCCTAGTACAGCAGGGTTACAATTATTCTTAGTGATAATGGAGGCATTACAGAAATTCATAATGAAAGAGATGCACCAAATTAGAAAAACAGGCATAGAGTTGGAATTTTCATGTGTCCCCTAAACTTAAAAAAAACACCATAACTATTTTTCAATGTCTCCTGAAAATTTCTTTACATATGAAATTTAACATAGAACAAAACATCAAGAAATCAGATGAAAAATGAATGCTTTATGAACATGATATAAAAAATTTACAAGGTATAAAAATATAGTGCTATATATAGCTATAGGAAATGTAAATAATCGTACAATACAAAATTGCAAGCAGTTCCATTCTGAAGGACAACTATGCATGTGAGATAAAGACTTGTATACCAAAAAACATCATAACACATTTATAATTATGTACTACTTGGGACACTCGTCCATTAGTTCATACGGGTGCATCAAGTGTAAAATTCATATTGTATTCATGTTTACAAAAGATGAAATAAAAACATTACAATTCTATTGTAAATTCTTCAAAAATTCACATCAGATATTTTTATTTGTAAAGTTGAAAACATCAGTCCCTTTTACCGGTAATATTCTAAATTCAACTTTGAAATAAAGCAGCTGCATTTAAAAAAAAACTGTCAGATTTTAAAATCATACATTCCCTTTCTTCCCCACCATCTTTCTTCAATTTTACTGTTGCCACTCTATATGTTAAGATAAATAGTGGCCCCAACAAATGCCTGTGTGTATAGACCCATTTCAAGATCTGACATTAAGTGGTTCTGAAGATTCAATCACTTCTTTTATTAACCCTGGTTCCCCCAATCCATTTTCAATTTATTCATTTCTAAAAATTTCAACTACTGTAATTTCAGAAATTATTGCCCAGTTTTAATTAATGAGACTGGGTGCATGAGTATTGCAATAATATGAACTCACATTCTGATATCTGATACATATAATACGTGTATTCCTGAAATTGCAATAATTAATCTTACATTTTTGTCTAGTCTTAAAAGATTTGCAATAATTTCTGAATTTACAGGTATTCCTGAAATTGCAATAATTAATCTTACATTTTTGTCTAGTCTTAAAGATTTGCAATAATTTCTGAATTTACAGTACTTTTGTTTTAACATTTTAAAATATTTTTTGAATGATTTCTAAAGGGACAAATGTATCAGTAAATAAAAGTTTTTAGCAATTGGTAATCAAGATGATGTTTATACAAAAATAGTACTTCTTCCCTAAACTAGCTAGGTATCATTCTAAACATAAATTGAAAGGTTGTAAGAATATGAAATGAAAACTACAAGCAACACAATATAAAAACTTAATTGAGGAAACTTCCTTATCACAGTTCAAACTAGAAAATTGTCAGTTGAACATACAAATTTATACTCTCACTCTGCTATTTATATAGATATGACAAAGTCCATGCTTTGCAGCAGGGAACATCAAAAGTTTTAAGATAAAAAGATAAAATAAGAGATGCACAAGTGCATTGTGAAAGAAAGATTCTATAAAAGTTTCATTGAACGGTTATAGTTTCGGATACAAGATGTCTACATGCTTTGCTATGGAAAAGCCCAAAATTCATTGGATAAAAAAATATAGAAAAGGCATAAGGCTATTAGATATTAATAATTAAAGGAAATGTTATGATATAGTCTCTGTTTTAGTAGGAGTAGAAGATACAAAGTGTGTACAGACAAACAGAAATAAAAATCATTATCAAATACTGCTGCTTCAGTAGTAAGCGGTTATAAGTGATTAAACAAATATATATAAAAATATAAATATAAAATTATAGTAAATGTGATTTATTCAGCACAATTGTTTGTGTTTACTTGTTAAGAACAAAGTCTGATCTTTTGGATTTCCCATCTATTTTCTCTCATCATCAATTTTGAGGTGGAGCTGTAGGTGCACTTGCTTTGTTGATCTGTATTCCTAAAAACAAAACCAGAATCCTTTAACTGAAATTACTGATATATCACATTCAGTTTGACAATTATTCATAGATGTAGGTTAAGATGGAATATTCACAAAAAAATTATCAGATGTCTGTTTTATATACAATTTATTCTTTAACTATACATAGAAATATTGAATACATTTGAGACATTTTTTTTATTGTAGAAGAGTTAAAGTTGCTGACAATGCATGGAATTTAAATAATGAAAAGTTTAAATCACATGATCATTTAAAAAAAACAAAAATTGAATATGTTTTAAAGACTTGAAAGGCTAAGTTTTACAATAAAATGTGTATATAGACTTTCTTTTCTTTTCAAAGAAAACCCTTATTTTATCCAAATCTTCAATAAACAGCTGCGCCACGAGTGTATGATACGCCCGTCATCTTGTGTGTGAAGTTTTATGCAATAATCATTAATAGTTTCTGAGATATGGCGCGACATGTGAAAAACCCCCTAACTCTAAAATAAAATTTTAAATCATCACCAAAAAGTATACAGATCTTAAGATTAATATAACTAAGAAGTGTGTTAAGTTTTAAGCAGTAATCATAAATCATTTTTGAGATACGGTGCGACATGTGAAAAAAACACACCCCTGTTTTAGTTACTAAGTCCCGTAACTCAAAAAGTTTAAATCTTATTTTCACCAAAAAGTATACAGATTGTTTGACCATCATAAGAAACAACTATGTTAAGTTTCATGAAATTTGGATAAGTTGTCCTCAAGTTACTGTGCGACATGTTTTCGACGGATAGACGGACACTTGTATACCATAATACATCCCGTCAAAATTTTGACGGGCGTATAAAAATGTAATGTTATTGTGAATTATTGTCTTCCAAAACTCGTATTTGCTGACAAGTATTTCCGTATGCAGTGACCTCGAACAGCAGAGCACAAGTGCAAGGGAAAAACTGTTATGAAAAAAAGGTAAACAAATGTGGAAGCAAGATAATGTTAATCGATTTGTAAAGAAAAATTAAAATACACCAAACATTTAACAACTTGTAGTATGACAAATTTTAAACAACAAATGGGAATGCATTGAAAATTAAAAAAAAACACTATCATCTCACTTCTTTTTCACATGCTCCATGATTTTGAGTTGATTGTTTATAAAGGTCAAGTAAGGTAAACTTTGTCGCCAAAACCTGAAAGTTAATAAGAAGCCAAAGTTTTTAATCAACAATCACAGAATAAAATATTTTTTGTCAATTATACTTTACGAATTTGTAATAAAGGTTAAATATGTTCACAAAGGATTTTATAGTTTAGTAGATAGGCATGCATTGGTTAAATAATTTCCTTTACGTTATAGATGTTATAATTACCAGAAACTCATTAAATAAAAATAGCATCAAGTATTATACCTGTATTCTGCAAAATCCAATCAATATGGTAAGGTACACTCTGATAAATTACAGGTATTTGGTCTCCACGACAACCCCTCTTTCCAAAACTGGCCACTCCCACTAATTCCCATCGACCATATTTATTCTGACACACTAAAGGACCACCAGAATCACCCTAAAAAAACTCATGTTTTAGCAATCTAACTCAGGCACAACTGTTACTCATGATATATTATACTAAACAGATGTCAACAAAAACTCTCTTTAAACTAAATCACTGAAATGTCAGCAAGGGCACCCACTATGTGCACATTTTAGCTCGAGGGATAGAAACAAATAATCAATATTGATGCAAACAAAGCAATATATTTTAATGGGGTTTCAATTTTTGTGCTATGAGCAAAACATTAAATCGAGTCAGAAAAAATACAATACTGTATATTACACATTTTCTTGTATAAAATTAATCACCAGTTTTTGTTTATGTGTCTTATTTTCCCCTACCATATTTATCTTCACCTGCATTTTACAGGACTGCAAAATGCAAAAAAAAAATGAACATAACAAAGATTTAATTGTCCCTTCAAAACCAAAACTGCACACTTAACCTCATGCAAAAATAAACAAATGTATGGTACATATTTTCTTTTGGGTTCCAATAAACAATGCCATTTTGAAAATAATTACAACCAACAGATATTTTGAAAATGGGACCAGATGTAGTTTTGATACTAAGCACTAATTCAAGTTCTAAAATTTAAAGATAAAAATTTCACAACAAACAAGTGAAAAAGACAAACACAACTTTCATCTTCAATCAAAGAACAACAACTGTACAAAACTATCTTCCAAGTCCTATGTACTCATACTTGAGTTTTTGCACTCACAAAAAGTATTTCTTGAAATTGTTGAATTTTTAACTGCATTTTTTCTTTCAAATTTACACAAAATCTAGATGCACATTTACATAGGAATCACAATATCTGTACAAAATTACATGGCATTTGGCATGTTTGGCGAATGTGTATTCACAAAAATTGTTGAATGACAGACGGACAATGTGAAAACTATACAACTCTATCATCCTTGATGTGGGGTGAATATGCATTTTTGTTTTGTGTACATTGAGTAATATTTACCATATATTTATGAATTATTAAAAACTTTTTTAGTACATCTCTATTTGTAGATGAGACTTGAAAATGATATGAAAATAAAAATATATATTACAAAAAAAAAAATAAAACAAGAATGTGCCCATAGTACACCGATGCTCCACTCGCACTATCATTTTCTATGTTCAGTGGACCATGAAATTGGGGTCAAAACTCTAATTTGGCATTAAAATAAGAAAGATCATATCATAGGGAACATTTGTACTAAGTTTCAAGTTGATTGGACTTCAACGTCATCAAAAACTACCTAGACCAAAAAATTTAACCTGAAGCAGGACAGACGGACGAACGGACGGAGGAACGAACAGACGGAAAAACATAATGCCCCTAGGTGGGGCATAAAAATTATCTATATGATATAGGAGTAATATGGGTTTTTGTTTCCAACAGATTCCCATGGCAGATAATATCTCCCTTAATATACCTACATTACATGCTGGTGCATATGGATTCTTATTTTTAACACAGATTCCAGTGGTAGGTACAATCACTCCTAAAGTCTGTATGCTCTTGTTACACCTCTCAACATCCACATTTATATCTACTCGCACTTCTTGAAGGTGGTCTGGAGTTGACGAAACTGTAAAAAATAACATTTTCACATAAAAAGCTCATCTTTTCTTTAGATTATTTTTAAGATCTATTAATCATTAGTTTCAATGACAGTACAACCTCCCAAAAAAATGTATTTGTTTTTTGTTTATTGTTTTGTACATAAATCTGGCCATTAGTTTTCTTGTTTGAATTGTTTTACATTTGTCTTTTTCGGTCCTTTTATAGCTTGCTATGCAGTATGGGTTGTGAAAATATGTCAATAACCAAAGCATGGATATGTTTAATTTATGTAAGTGTTATCTTTTAATTATGTAGCAAATATGAATATACCATGGTTAACATCTTCTTTATAACCCCATCCTGTAATATAACAGTTATCAAAGCTTTGATGGATATCTGTGGCTATACATGCAGGTCTGACATAACTGTTGTAATTAGCTGGCTGTGACAGTCTGACTATGGCTATGTCTGACAGATAGCTGTTACTGGACCCTCGATAGTTAGGATGACGTATGACTTGAGCAACAGATATTCTTTGTCCTTTGTCATCTGATCCCAACATTTTTGACTCTTTCACTTCACCTACATGAATTTGGAATCTGGTCCATCTACTGAAAATTAAAAATCAAATTCGTCATGAATATGGTGCCTGGTCCATCTTCTGAAAATTAAAAACTAAATTCATCATGAATCTGGGGAAGGGTCCATCTTCTGAAAATAAAAAAATAAAATTCGTCATGAATCTGGTGCCAGGTCCCGGTCCATCTTCTAAAAAGTGAAAAGCAAATTCACCATGAATCTGATGTCTGGTCCCTCTTCTGAACAAAAATCAAATTCTAGTTGAATCTTGTGTTGGGCCATCTTCTTTTTTAATTTAATCTTATCATTAATAGGGGCAGAATATTTATGTAAATATTGGATATACAAATAATTCAGGCATCATAGAAAATTGAGGAAAATCAATATGTCCAAACAAGTTCCAATGTTCAAGGGCCACTGCTTAAGCAAAAATAGCTCAAATGGAACAAAACCTCAAAAATCATATTTTCTTACGATATGACTACTTACCAAACATCTAATCAAGCATTTCAGAAAAAGAGAATAAAACTCACTGGATGGAGGGAGTGATTAAATTTTCCTTGTACAAAAGAGTGCTATGAAATTCAAACTAATCGCAAACAGGAAGTGGCTGCACGGTGAATGTAAAAATTGCTACATTATCAAGCTGCAGACCAAATATCAAATCATTCCCTTTCATAAAAGCAAGGAAAACGTTGACTTTGAAGTTTTTTACGCAAGGTCTTTTGGATAGACAGACATACTGAAGGACGGAGTTAGGCAGTTGCTAGACATGCCTTTGCCGTTAGCGACGCAGGTAAAGATAGGTAAATTTGTGAGAGTTAGATCCCTTTTTACCTAATATATTCTATGAATTATAAATACTAATTCAAATTTAAGGACATATACATGTACTTACTCCACACAATGTGCTGCAGTTATAGCATAGTATGGATCAATCAATGTAGCACCACATCCAGAACTTCCATCCATAAAGAACAGTGCTTGCCAAGGCCATTCTCCTGGTACAGCATCATTTCCATAAAGTACATAGGATCCTGCAGGTGTCGAGGAAACAGAAGGTACTCCACATTCTGTAAAAGAAAGCTTTGTAAAAGAAAAATGTTCCCATAGGACTCAACAGTCCCTTTCTAAAAGTCATTTCAAATCTATAGAGCAATATAATACATCAGTGTATTCTTTACCACTATAGAAAAAGCATTGTTGGCCTTAACTTAAATAATCAGCTAATAGGTCATAAGATGACACACTTTTGAGCTCCTTCTTTTCATTCACTCACTTAAAGCTGAATACTGTGACTCACAGCAGGTACAAATAAGGTATACATATTTAAAACTATTTCATGACAAAACCAGATGATATGTGCATTTGCTCTGAATCCTTCAACATCTCTCAGTTGGGTTAAATAGTTTTTTGGTAAGATGCATACAATTGGTCAAATATATATAATTTTTCATCCTCTGAAATTTAAGATAAAAGCATCAAATTTTGTATTGTATTGATTTTCGTTATTTTCCAAATTACAAAAAGCAACAAAATAGCACTTTTTGACAACAAAATCAATTTCATAGTAATGCAAAACCCAAGAAAATAAAAACATATACCAGAAAACATGCAAAACTGAAAAAATGTATGCTGTTTTAATATAATGATGTGTTCCACAGTCAAACATAAAAAAAAACACCATTTTTCAACATTTAGAATGCTGCTGTAGTTAAGTATAAAAATTACCTAACCTCACACAAAGCTTCCAGATGTTTAAAATGATTGATTGATTGAGTTTAGGTGTTTAATACCACTTTCAGCAATATTGGCAGCCAGTTTTTACTGGTTGAGAAAGCTGGGTGCCCTCAAGAGTACCATCATCCTTTGGAAGGAAAATTGAATCTCCTATTCAATTAAGATAAAAGTCGAACGCACTTGCCATGTGTGGGGTTTGAACTCACAACTTCAGTGTTGGCAAGCTAGTGATACAGAAGATGAACTTCTTAGACCTCTCGGCCACCTAGGCCCCTTCTTGAAAATGAAGGATAGAATGTTGTTGTTTAGTTGCTATTTTATGATATCTACCCCAAATTTAAAAATTTAAGATGTAGTAGCATTTCTTACTTCTTGTTAATTAAAAAATTCTTACTAAAATAACTCTTCCTAGATGCTTGAACAAACAGTATATTCAATTCATTTACAGTATTTTAGAAAATTTTAACTTGTCAGAATTATATATCATCAGTCTAGTCAGATATATATTGTTGTAAAGGAAAAATTCTATCAAATATCAATTAATTAGGTAAGTGAAGATTTCCTTTCTCCTGGAAGAAGAATATTTGAGGTTATACTGTTTTTATTTGCATTGCCAATATGATTTATTTACTCCTTTACATTCTGACATCAGATCTGCTACAGTTTCACAAAATCTTAGAAAACTAACAATTATCCTAGAACTGTTCCTAAACCCACAGCAGACGACAGACAGTATAGTATGTTCTATCATTGCTTTGTTATGGCAGTAAGGTTAATAAAGAAAATGCCATAAAATTTGGCTAAAATTAATACAACTATACCTGATTTAAAAAAAAACAATATAAATTTACTTACCAATGTCTCCGCACTGCACAGTCAAAGCATTGCACGATCTACAAGAATATATCTTCGTAAAAATCACATTATGCAAATTTAGAGTTATTCTATTTTTATAGCATTGAAAGACAATTCCCATAGGCAAGAAGACAGATGTATGCAACACCAGAAAACAATATACAATTATGGCCCGCTGAGGAGGTGAATATCCAAAATTGTCAACCCGAGTAAGGGTTATTCCACGAGGGCTTTTGAATATTCACCGACTCAATGGGCCATAACTGTTTTATTATACCGAACAAACAATTATGTGTAAAACAGATTGTCAAAACACTTACGTTAGAACATTATTTTTTGTCCAACATTTCTCGTTTGTACAACAAATTAGGTAGACTCTTTCTGTAAAATATAGATGGCCCTGAAAAGGGCCGTTTACAAGAGATACATTGTATCATCGGCACTAGATGAATTTCCAAGCCTTGTTTGATCTTGTTTCTACGTCACTTGATGGGCTTCTAACCTGGCCGCTGCCATATTTGTTTTTGTTTATCTGACGCTAAGTGACGTCATACTTTAAAGGGAGTTAACTCGTGATCATCGAGGGACGACAAGGGTTATTCACCGGGGAATAATAGGGTTGTTCGATGGAGGCTTCAATTTGTCGGGGTTATTTACTGGGGAATAATAGGGTTGTTCGATGGAGGCGTCAATTTGTCGGGGTTATTCATCGCTCCTGCCAATTTTTGGAAAAACATCGAAATTAAACTATGACACGTGATTCCGTATTAGCCAATCAAAAAATTACTATATAATGTAAGGTATAATAAATTTGTTTGTTTATTATCAGTAAACATATACGAAGAATTTCAGCAATTTACACTCAAGTTGATATCAGGTGTTTCAGAATCTTGCTATGTATTTGACATCCCTCGACCAGTGGCAACAAGCAAAAAACATTTTTTGTGAAAAATTAAAGAAAATCACAATCGGTCAGATGTTGACATTTTCATATTTGTAAAACAGTTTTTAAAATAAAATACTAGCTTGAAAACCTTAAAAAGAAGTTTGGCAGACAAATCATGTACTATATATGGAAATTTCCCCAAAAAATTGACCTAGTTCCAACAACTGGTAATTTTGTGAAATATCAAAATCCTGTCCACGTGCAAATCTTCAGTATATGTACAACTGTTCTAGAAAATAAAAGGCCCTACCTTGTAAACTGCAAGAGAAGTTGAACAGACAAACCATATACCATATGTACTCAACAAACAAATTTAAGCTCAAATTAACATTATTCATTTAAATAGTATTAAAAGTTTCTGTGTGAAAATCTTCAACAGCAGCTAAGGACTTAAGACTTATGGCACAGAGACAACTCTTGTTGCCTAATTATTGACAATTGTTATCCAAAAAAAGGCAATGAAATAAATGTTCCCAGTGATGTCATTTACTTGAATAAAATGCTCTGCTGGGCGCAGCTTGATACGACCGCAGAGGTCGAACCCTGAACAGTTGGGGCAAGTATGGACACAATATTCAAGCTTGATACAGCACTGAATTTGGATTGTGATTAAATATTTGACACAGCACAGGTTTCTGACACAGAATGAATGTGGTCTAAGAACTTAAAATTTTTAATTTACCTATTCAAACCATATCATTATTATCTGCTTTTATATATAAATCAGAAATAACTATTTTAAAATGGAAAATTTTAAAGAAATCCCCCAAATTTTTGAACCCCTAATGATTCATCACCCCCAAACTCAATCCCAGCCTTCCCTTTGTGGTATGGCACCTGCAGTACAATTTCAGAGAGATCCATACACTTGAACACAAGTTATTGTCTGGAAACTAGAAAAATGCTTGTTTTTTGGCCCCTTTTTGGTCCCAAATTCCTAAACGTTTAGGGCAATTACCCCCAAACTCAAACCCAGCTTTCCCTTTGTGATATGGAACCTTGTAGTACAATATCATAAAGATCCATACACTTAAACACAAGTTATTGTCCTGAAACTAGAAAAATGCTTGTCTTTTGCCCCTTTTTTGGCCCCTAATTTCTAAAATTTTGAAGCAAATTACCCCCAAAATCAATGCCAGCCTTCCCTTCGTGGTATGGTACCTTGCAGTACAATTTCAGAGAGATCCATAAACTTGAACACAAGTTATTGTCTAGAAACTACAAAAATGCTTATGTTTGGCCCCTTTTTGGCCCCTTATTCCTAAACTTTTTGAGCAATTACCCCCAAACTCAATTCCAGCTTTCCTTTGTGATATGGAACCTTGTAGTACAATTTCAGAAAGATCCATACACTTACACACAAGTTATTGTCATGAAACTAGAAAATGCTTGTTTTTGCCCTTTTTGGCCCCTAATTCCTAATATTTTGAGGCCATTTCCCAAAAATCAATCCCAGCATTCCCTGTGTGATATGGAACCTTGTGGTACAATGTCAGAGAGATCCATAAATAACACACAAGCTATGTCTGGAAGTTACAAAAATGCTTATTTTTGGCCCCTTTTTGGCCCCTAATTCCTTAACTGTTGGTACCATAACCCCCAAAATCAATCCCAACCTTCCTTTTGTGGTATTGAAACTTATGGTAAAATTTCATAGAGATCCATTCACTTAAACTAAAGTCAGATTGCGAAAACCAATGTGTCTTCGGACAACGACGACAACGACGACGACGCCAACGTCATACCAATATACGACCGCAAAAATTTTTTACGGTCGTATAAAAATTACATTTTCTGAAAATTGGTTTTTGTCCTTAAAATGAGATCTTACATAAACTGATTATTTTTCTAAAGCGACATTTCGTTTAAAATGTTTGTTGAAAATGCAAAAATTTAATTGCAATTACATTTTCTACAAGTGCCTTGAAAAATTGTGTTGATTTTTCATCGTTGAAAATGGGCTCTTGACAAAAACATTATTATTTCTGTCATTTTGCAATAAAATCTATTATTAAAGTCTCAATAAAACGATATAAAGATGGTATTACAATTTGAAATTGACAGAATGATGATTTTATTAGGATAATGGAGATGTTTTAAAACTTGAAACTTGAAAATAAAAAAAAAAAATGTTGTTTGAAAATTAGTGGCAAAATATTGAAGAAAATGTCCTGCAAGATGTCCTGTTTCTAGGCACATTAGTTTTGCCCATAGCCCTTGGTGAAAATGTTATCAACAATATTTCAAACTGAAGCGACTTTAATTTTTTTGTCAATAGTATATGGACAGACCATAAGACATACAGACGGATGGGCAGGTCTGACATTAATAAATAAATATGCTCACCAAAATTTCCCGACTTTTTTCACAGGGGCCTAAAAGGAATAGAACATCAACTAGAGCAGAACCAGTTGAGGTAGTAACTTACGTTTGGTTGTGTAACATGTAGTTTGTGATGATACCATTAGGACTGGAACCAGGTTGAGCCAGGAACCCATCTGTTATAGATATGCCTGCAGAGTAACTGCTGTATGGCCTGAAAAAGATAATGTATTTCTTAACATTGTATTAAAGTTTGCTAATGTCCTGAATAGTTTGAAAGTAGTCAATCACAACTGCAACAGACGACCATTTCTTTAGTTTGGATGTTTACAAAGACAAAAATAAAATAAAATAAAAGAAGAATGTGTCTTAGAACACAAATGTCCCCCTTCGGGTTTGCAATTTTCCAAGTTATAAAGGAGCATAACTCTAGAACAGTAAGTGACTCAGTGCCAAGTTTTGGTTCTTATCATGTATGAATTTCAGAAAATTTGGATGAGTAAAACTTAAGTTAGAGTGCGGAAACAAAAATGGAGCCGATGAAAGGACGGTTGGACAGAAGGATTGATGTCTAAAAAACTTTTTAACAACAGACTGAACCTAAATATTGACTCCGCCAAACGCCGCATATTGAATCTAAGATGGGTATGTCTCGCTATTGCGAGCAGATGAAAGGACGGATGGACAGAGGGATTGATGTCTAAAAAAACTTTTTAACAACAGACTGAACCTAAATATTGACTCTGCCAAACGCCGCAAATTGAATCTAAGATGGGTATGTCTCGCTATTGTCACAGGCTCGACATAAAGGTTATACTTCAAGAGATTCAAAGTGCTCGAAAGGAGTCAAGATATAAATCGTCTATATGTCTAGCTTGTATCTTGTTCAATATGAACATAATTTTTTTTTAAATCATTTAAATCGCTACAAGCCACCTTTAAAAGGCTTGACCAGAAAAAAAAATCCTTAAAACTAATATCAATATTAAATTCTTTCATTTCACCTGATTGAGGATCCTACTTATGATCTCTCTGCATTATAGCATGCAAACAATTCAAGATAAAAGGCCAGCATGTAGAGGCTCTGGTTTCAAATTGAATGAAAATTCTAGCAGGAATGATGAACATCTATTGATTTGATATATAGTCAACTACTTATTTTTCAAGAGATAATGTTTGGTGAATATGAACCCAATAAATCTCTACATATACTAGAAACTCAAATGTGCACCAACATACCCCCATCCAGTAATACTACATATATATTCAGCTAATGTCTGGTCATCTGTATAGCACATCAATGTCCAAGCACCATCTCTATAGACTGAAATCTGACCATTGTCATCTCTCTTCACTGTAAAATGAGAGCAATTTGGTTAAAAATAATCATCAAAAATCTACAGGTAGTAATGAAACCCTTGCTTTAAGTATTCAGTAAACAGGAAGATGAAGATAAAAAACTTGAAAACGTATTATACAGTAAAGCATTTTACATGAATCCTCAGTTTCAGGAAGCACTTATTTGCAGTTCCGTAGAAAAATGCTACAAAAATTTCATGTTAAAATAATATACATAAATATTTAGTAAACAGAAAAATGATATGTGATGAATCTGAATGCACATCACATGGTATTCAATGAATCTGAATGCACATCACATGGTATTCAATGAATCTGAATGCACATCACATGGTATTCAATGAATCTGAATGCACATCACATGGTATTCATTTTGTCAAGCACCATTTGTTCTTAACTCTTACTGTGTATATGTAAGTGCAAGTCAAGGTAAGAAAACAGACTAAGCCAAGGCTCCGTGTTGAAGACCGTACTTTGACCTATAATGGTTTACTTTTATAAATTTTGACTTGGATGGAGAGTTGTCTCATTGGCACTCATACCACATCTTCTTATATCTATAAGTTGTATTTATGGTATCCTCTATAAATTGGAGAGATCTGATTTACAAACTTTTAATAATTCAGTGAAGGACATATATGAACATGAAGTTAAAGGATAGAGCAAGCTTCTATTCATTTTATTTTGTATCAACCATTTTATCAAATCTGCACCATTCCAACAAAAAAAACTAGTCAGTAAGATGAGGAGCACATTTAGTTTCTTTATCTATGCCTACTGTTATAAGTACCTACTTTGACTATCCTTTATTTTTAAACATTAACAAGAATGTGTCCATAGAACACGGATGCCTCACTCGCACAATCATTTTTCTATGTTCAGTGGACCGTGAAATTGGGGTCAAAACTCTAATTTGGCATTCAAATTAGGAAGATCATATCATAGGAAACATGTGTACTAAGTTTCAAGTTGATTGAATTTCAACTTCATCAAAAACTACATTGACCAAAAACTTTAACCTGAAGAGGGACAGACGGACGAACGGACGCACAGACCAAAAAAACATAATGCCCCTCTACTATCGTAGGTGGGGCATAAAAAGCAGTATATGAAATACAAACCACATCTGAATTCATCAGACCCATCAGAACACTGTGGAGTTCCATCACAACGATTTATCAGTGCTACACATTCATGGTTACTGCACTGAAACTGATCACTGCCACATGAAGCTTAAATAAAAGTAATGCACATATGGTGTATTCAAACTAGCATTGGTTTCTTGCATATCTATATGACAATAAACTGAAGAATATAAAACAAAGGAAGATTAATGGCAAGCAAAATGACTTTATACATATAATTCCATAATTTTATATCATTAGGGAGCTGCCATTTGATTTTTATGGGGGGGGGCTAGGATGAAAAATTTTGTCCTGCTTTTTTTTTAGTTGTAATCTCTGTCCTGCCTTTTTATTTTTCACTCTATTCAGCCTTTTTTTTTTTTTTTAGTTTATCCTGACTTTTTTTTTTACATAAATTGTCATCCTGCCTTTTTTTTTTGCAAAGTGTCTCATCCTGCCTTTTTTTTAACTCAAAACTCCTGTCCTGCCTATTTTTTCAAATTTCATCCTAGCCCCCCCATAAAAATCAAATGGTAGCTCCCTTATCATTCAATTGTCAGCATCCTGCAGTATGTGAGATTATTTTTCATTATCATATACTTAGTGTACATAACTTATAATTTTTACAGTACGATGATAGTATTAAATCTACGTGAATTCCATATTTTCCAAAATGGTGCTTATCGGACTGATATGAAAAATTTATCAACTGCTTCTGGCTATTATCGCATGCCTTTCCGTAAAGTTATTGCACGGCATTCCAATGATACTCGGCTCTTGGGCTGATAATACATCTGATATGAAAAATGCCATGTGATAATCTGACAATATCAGCCTGGACATATCAAGGTTAACAATATCATTATATAAGAGTTGCAGCTGAAGCCTTCCTGAGACTAACCCCACATTGCACTAAGACTAAGCTAATAAGGGATTCAAATAATGAATTTCGAACTATGAATCTAGGTATCATAATTAAGAGAAAATTAAGATTTCCTATTGTTCATACGTACCACAGTTTTGTTCATCCGCTAAGTTAGGACAGTCCACATTACCATCACACAAGAGGTCGTTTGGTATACATGTCACATCTGTGTCACCACAACTGTACTCATTCTCAAAACATTCTATCATGATAATATATACTAAATTAATAATTCCATACATAACACAAGAGATCGTTTAGTATACATGTCACATCTGTGTCACCACAACTGTACTCATTCTCAAAACATTCTATCATGATAATATATACTAAATTAATAATTCCATACATAACACAAGAGATCGTTTAGTATACATGTCACATCTGTGTCACCACAACTGTACTCATTCTCAAAACATTCTATCATGATAATATATACTAAATTAATAATTCCATACATAACACAAGAGATCGTTTAGTATACATGTCACATCTGTGTCACCACAACTGTACTCATTCTCAAAACATTCTATCATGATAATATATACTAAATTAATAATTCCATACAAATATAGTTTGTTTAACACCTATTCCATGAATGGGATAAACTAAACTTTTAATTCTCAAGGCTAAATATCTATTTTTTAGGCTAGTATACCAGCTTAAAGGGGGATATAGAATTGTAATTTGAATGGTACTTGTCGTTTGAAAACGGCCATAAGAAAAGAGAATGCATAATAAATATTTCAGCACTGTCATCCAACAATATGTATCCAAAAGCAAACATGAAGTAATAATTAATGATCAGGTCTTGAATTGTAATTTTATTACTCATCTTCCATATTTAATATTTTCTCCTGTCTGGGACAGGTAACCAATTCTATATCTCATTCTGGGCCACTAGAACCTTAGCCACGTCATAAGGCAAACAATAGGAACTGATATTTGTTAAACAATAAGGACAGTTATTCGATATTGGTATTATTTTAGTAGGTCTCTCTATATGAATTGGATTTTGAATAATAAAACAGCATATTCACCTAGAGAAAAGTGATATTCACCGCACTAAACGTCACGCGCTTTTACATGTAACATTATGGTGAAATGTTTGATGTACAACTGGTTTTAGTAAATATTTGTCATTAAATACATTGTTTTCTCTCTGAATATGGCATATTTACCTCATCAAAAGACAGTAATTGTATAATATTTGTTAAGTAATTAAAGAACCTTTGTGAGCACCCTCACATAACCAACGCCCCCATATTGTCACAGGGCAAACAAAATATCCCCAGATTCCTAAGTTCATAGACTCATAACTCCTACAAAAGTCAACTGATAAAAATTTCTTGTGGATATGCACATCTACATATTTATATGTCCTCATTATCTACAGTTTCATAAAATTCTGTTGTGTGGTTTCAGAGGGTTGTGATGACAAACAGTTGCAGTAGTATATTTAGGCCCAGATTCTAAGTTCAAAGAAACTTAACTCCAAGTAAAAAAATAGAATCATAATTTGCTGTCGATATGCACATCTACATAGCATGTCCTTATTATCTACAAAGTTTTATGAAATTCTGATTTGTGGTTTCAGAAGAGTTGCGATTTCAAGAACAGGACTGACAGACGGACTGATGGATGGACGGACATAATGACGGACGGAAGGACGAGTCAAAAACATTACACCCTTCGGAACTTTGTTCCGTGGGGCATAATAATTTCTATATGGAGTGAAAATCGAATGAAACAATGTGATGTGAAGCAAAAATTAGTTTATGCATGACCTTATTAAAAGCCAGAGAGCTCGAGGTTACAACATATATAAGGAAAATCTAAAAACCTAAAAAAATAACAAGTGAAACTGCGAGCTACTGCTCACTGATGATACCCTGCCCAAATATTTCGGTAAACAGGAAGTTGTTGAGTGATGAATCTGAAAACACATCACACGGTATAGCTGACTTATATAAATCCTGAAACCAAATTTCAGAAATCCTTGTATTGTAGTTCCTGAGAAAAATGTGACGAAAATTTTCAACTTGGCTATCATGTGTAAAATGATACAAGTGTTCGGTAAACAGGAAGTTGTTGAGTGATGAATCTGAAAACGCATCACACGGTATAGCTGACTTATATAAACCCTGAAAACCAAATTTCAGAAATCCTTGTATTGTAGTTCCTGAGAAAGATCTGACGAAAAATATCCATGGGACGGAAGGACAGACTGATGGATGGACTGACGGACGGATGGACAGACAGAGGTAAAACAGTATACCCCCACTTTTTTAAAGCGGGGGTATAATTATCCTTAGCTTAAAATGGAGATCTCAAAAGGGAAAAGGTCAGAACACATTCATATCTACCTGTGTTTGAGCAATCGATAGCAACTACATCACTAACACTGGAACAATAAACTGGTGTTGATGCACAACTGGACAGATTTCTCTCACTTCCATCACAATAGAATTTATAGCTAAACCTTTGTCTCTGTGATCGTCCTTTACCATACTCTGACTTGGTATACATTCTGGAATTACTGCAATAAAAAGATAAAAGGTAAAATAACTGTCCTTTTTTTTAATTCTATAACTACAATGAAATATAAATTATCTATGTTAGCCACATTCAATGTATGGAGATGCATCACTTGTAAGCCGCTAGCTGAGCAAGAGGATACCTTCTGCTTCTACAATAACACGTATACGTCCATAGAATATACAAAAATATTTGTTTAAGCTTCTTAAAGCATGCATAATTGTACAAGAATTTGGAAGATACAATAACAAAGTTAAGACACAAAGGAATATGTCTATGGTAGCAAGTCATTTCGTACCTTGGCCATTTCGTACCTCTGCCATTTCGTACCCTATGGGCCAAATACATCTACCATTTCGTACCTCATGGACTAAATACATGTTAACTATTTAGTATCATATATTTGTAAAAGTTCTCATTTTTTAAAGATGATTTTATTGTTTTTTAAATATAACATAAATAAAATGCATCCTGCAGTAGAAATTTTATAAAGACCGATGATTGGTTTGATTAAGCAGCACTTGGAAACTTTAATAGTTTTAATTACACTTTGTTTGTTTGCAGGATTTATCCATAATTAATTTTTCAACTCTAAAAGTATAAGGTTAATTAACCAACAAAGGAATAATTATCTGCAACTGTTTTTATAGTTATTAACAGTTGTTTTTGGCAGGAAATGCAGTGGAAAGGGACACAGGCTGATATTCACCCAAGAAGGAAGCCATGAATAAAATGTTTGCATAAGAATTTGCACCTTATGTGACCAATCAAAGAACTTGCTATGGCTTTTTTTAATTTGAGAAATTACAAGTTCATTTATTTTGTATCCTTATATCTAACCTTCTAAATTTCAAAAACGTTTGGTCGATATCTTTTTTAGTGTGTATTGCATATTTTCTAAAAGTATTATTTAAAAAAACATTTAGGTTCAACTACACCTTACGATAATCAATTGAATATATCTCAATATTTAGGCACACGTCGCAATTTCAAATGGCACGTGTATTCAATAAACATTTTTAATCCAATTAAATAGAATGCTTCCTTTTTAAAACAATACGCCAGTACGGCACGTGTCTTTAGTTACAAGTTAACACCAAAGTAACGAAATCAACGTCATCGGCAGAAATGTGAACTGTAACTAAAGCGCTAGCTAATATTTGAAATAAATGTCTTAAAAAAAAAGTTTTACAGATTTCAAAAAATTTCGTTTATTGACATTATTCCTATATAATATCTCATAGGTGCTTTAATTTTGAATTTTAGGCATTTCTCGTGACCTCTACCGCCTTACAGTAAAAGGTCAATGAGACTTTTAACCAAGAAATGAAACACATATAAATCTTCCACGAGGTACGAAGTGGTATACATACAAATCTTCCATGAGGTACGAAATGGTATACATACAAACCTTCTATGAGGTACGAAATGGTATTCATACAAAACTTCCATGAGGTACTAAATGGTATACATACAAATCTTCCATGAGGTACGACATGGTATACATACAAATCTTCCATGAGGTACTAAATGGTATACATACAAATCTTCCATGAGGTACTAAATGGTATACATACAAACCTTCTATGAGGTACGAAATGGTATCCGTATAAATCTTCCATGAGGTACTAAATGGTATACATACAAATCTTCCATGAGGTACTAAATGGTATACATACAAACCTTCTATGAGGTACTAAATGGTATACGTACAAACCTTCTATGAGGTACGAAATGGTATACATACAAACCTTCCATGAGGTACGAAATGGTATCCGTATAAATCTTCCATGAGGTACTAAATGGTATACATACAAATCTTCCATGAGGTACTAAATGGTATACATACAAATCTTCTATGAGGTACGAAATGGTATACATACAAATCTTCCATGAGGTACGAAATGGTATACATACAAACCTTCCATGAGGTACGAAATGGTATACATACAAATCTTCCATGAGGTACGAAATGGTATACATACAAACCTTCTATGAGGTACGAAATGGTATACGTACAAATCTTCCATGAGGTACGAAATGGTATACATACAAACCTTCTATGAGGTACGAAATGGTATACGTACAAATCTTCCATGAGGTACAAAATGGTATACATACAAACCTTCTATGAGGTACGAAATGGTATACATACAAATCTTCCATGGGGTACGAAATGGTATACATACAAATCTTCCATGAGGTACGAAATGGTATACATACAAATCTTCCATGAGGTACGAAATGGTATCCGTATAAATCTTCCATGAGGTACTAAATGGTATACATACAAATCTTCCATGAGGTACTAAATGGTATACATACAAACCTTCTATGAGGTATGAAATGGTATCTGTACACTGAATCTTCCATGAGGTACGAAATGGTATACATACAAATCTTCCATGGGATACAAAATGATATACATATAAATCTCCCATAAGGTACGAAATGGCGCACATCAATGAGACAGTTTTAAAAGCGCTGTTCCTTTGCTTTTTGTGTGTTTTTTTGTTTGTTTTTTTTTGTTTTGTTGTTGCTGTGCATGTACTGATTTTGTGTCATGGATGGATACCCCATATCCTTTGTTTTTCTAATGTAAATATTCCATGAGGTACGACATGGTATACATGTAAATATACCATAAGGTACGAAATGTTCAGGGTACGAAATGGTTTTTGCCAGGGTACGAAATGGGGAGTACGAAATGACTATAATTCCTGTCTATAAGTCAATATTTACTACTGCCATAATCATATACAGCATTGCTTTGTTAGAAACAAGCATTCTGAGAGTATTGCATGGCAATACATAGTCCCCTACTGGGTAAAAATTCATTTTACTGGAACAAAATGCTACCTTGTTCTATAACTTGTCATGGTGTAAACAAAAAGTAAATATCATGTCAATATCTTCAAGCATGACTAAAAACAGTGTGGAAAACTGATTATATGAGTGAAAAAAACATTAGATATGATTAATAGTTCTCTAAAATTAGATATGATGTAATACAGTGTATATCTATTTTCAAATTATAATCAAATATAATTAATAGTTCCAAATATTTTTTCTTTCATTTGTCACAAACTAATATAGATTTGTAACTTATCTATAAAATGTCAACAACTTTTATCTACACAATGTAATGTATTGAAATATATACATTAATAAAAATAGATTATTATCTAATTAAAGGTTTCTCTTCATAATCTTTTTAAATATATATATAGCATTCAGAAAATTAGTTTATACTAAATAACAAACAAACCTGCCAAAAATTCTTCAAATAATTTAACAAAGAATGTCTTTTAAAAATGAGTTATCTCCCTTTGTACAGAAATATGGTTTAACATAGTACTCTAACATTAGATATGGTCCAGAGTTATGGTCCATAACTCTGGACTAAATCATCAGACTGGAACAAAATTCGAACTTGATCTATAACTTGTCATGATAAAACTATATACCAAATATCAAATCAATATCTTCAAGAACGAAGAAAAAAGTGTGGAAAGCTGATTTGCCGGACTGACGGATGGACAGACGGACGGAGTGCAAACCTAAAGTCCCCTTCGACTTCGTCGGTAGGGGACTAATAAACCAGTACAGGTAAATTATATCTGACCACATTGAATACAGGATGTACTTGGTTCAATTCTCAATTGTGTCACACCAAAATAACATTTTTTAATTCTTTCTGCTAAGCTCAGAGAATATAGGAGTAATTGCAAAGCCTGTTGAATGTAAAACTTATGTAGTGTTGATACTCAACATGTGATCCATAACCAACAAACTTAAACCTTGTAAACCTTGTAAACTGGCATGTGAAAAATTTGGCTCTGTGTGTCATGTTTTGATGTTGCTGGCCTAAATAATGGTTAAAAGTATTTTATTGCCATCTGGGCATTTAGCATCCACCAATCAATCATTTGGTCAGTGGAGTCATGATCCTCTAGCACTTTTTACAGTTGGACGACAATACAATGCATTATTTGTGAGGAGTTGTCTGTGAGGTTAATTTGTTTCTTTTAGACCGTTTGTCATGCCAAGTCCTTTTATAGCTTACTATACTGTGAGTACATGTACGAGTTTTGCTCATTGTTGAAGACCATACAGTGCCCTATAGTTGTTTACATCCTCATCATTTGTTTCTGGTGGATAGTTGTTTCATTGGCAATCATATCACATCTCTGTATTATTCAAATTACTGTACATACTTGTACCCAAGCTGTCTACATGCTACTTTGGTATCATATTTATCCCAGTAACTGGCACAGACAGGGGAGAAATAACCAATTTGTTCAGCCTGTAATTCTAACCGCCCTGTAGCATTGGTCTGTCCACCCACTAATCGAACTGATGGACTGAATGTACTGCTTTTATTTACTGGCACTGAAGAATTATCTGAAAAATAAGATTGAAATCCTTTCATAATTGTATATGGGCACTCTCAAACCAAACCTCTCATTAGAAAAGGAAATGTAACCTTAAATAGCCATTTTGAAACAACCAATCTTTAGTCTCAACACTAGACATCAAGTTTAAGCTCTTTTCAGATAGTTTCCCTGCAGTAAATGGAGTTGCATTAAGATATATTGCTTGCAGTCAATTAAGATCTGATTTTTTTTTTTAATTCCGAATTTCATACCTGTTAACTTTATCAAATGTATACATGTTTAAATGCTATTTTAACTCCTTTGAATCATTAGTTTATATATAGTCAGTAGCCCTTTTCACAAAAAATCTTAAATGTAAAATTAATCTTACGATAAAAATATTTAATTGAATTGTTAAGGAATATTTTAGACTTACGATAAATTTTACACTTAAGATTTTTTGTGAAAAGGGCTACTGGTCTAGTTGGCAGGTCTTATTCAATTTATAATATAGCACATATTAATAAAAGCTACTAATTATATATAGCTCCAATGTTATTTGTGCAGTTGTAAAGCATAATTCTTTCCAGATGAAAAATTTCACTGTGAGATATTGTCAATTGACATGAATTTTTTACCAGAAAGGTTTTACAGATAGAAAGTATGAAATTGTTGTTTTGGGCCAAAGTAGTCAAATAGTAACAGACCTAGTCAGAGGAAGAAATAAACAGGCTTATTTCATTGGTGATTGTCATGGCAACCAATAAGTTAGGTCTTTTAACGTTCATCTATTAACATTCTTGGAGAAACAACGGGAAATAAGAAAAAATAATTTGTATAGTTTATGCAGAAAATATAAAGATCCATCATACTTATTCAGTACTTTTTTAAGGGTCCATCACGAAAAATCAACAAGGTCAGCACTGTTTACCTTTCAACATTTTACTTACCACATTCACCAGAAAACAACAATATGTGGTCCAAAGCTATGTCTCCTTGATAACCATTACCATCAATACCGTTGAACACAATCTGTAAAAAACTAATTGCACTTAGTCTTTTTTTTTTCTTTACAAAGAGCAAATCATCAATAATAGAAATTAAGCTAAATCTAAATATCTGTAATAAACATTTATTTTACATAAAGTCAAATCTTCATTCATTATAAACTTAACCTTAACACAGTTTAAACATTATGGTGGCAAATGTAGAATACTGTGGATTAATGTTTATCTGTTGGTAACTAATTTTTGTGACACAGATTTCGTTATAAAGGTTAACAATGAATTTAAGTGCTCAACAAAACACATTTGTTATAGGCTTGTATGCCAAGAATGATAAAACCACAAAATCAAGTATATACAGTCCCCACTACTGTGGATTCATTATTATTTGTGGGATACAAATTTTCATGGATTTCATGGGTGAATGAACAAGAGGCTCTCAAGAGCCTGAATCGCTCACCTGTTATTTTTTTGCTTAAATCTTTCATCAATCTTTATTTTTGCTTTTCATTATATATTAATGAGTGGCTTAGAAATGCCATTTAAATGTTCATTGTATCTGTCATATTTTCTTCAAATGCAAATAAATGCATTTTACCCCTATGTTCCATTTTAGCCATAGTGTCTATGTTTCTTGACGTACAAGGAAATAAAATACAAAATTTATACTAGATTCATTTGAAAAGATTTTTAAAGTTAAAAAAACATAAACAACTTGTGTAAAATTGTCTTTAAAGGGCAATAACTCCTTAAGGGGTCAATTGACAATTTTGGTCATATAAAACTTTTTTGTAGATCTTACTTTGCTGAACATTTTTGCTGTTTACAGTTTATCTTTATCTTCAATAAAGTTCAAGATAATAACCAAAAACTGCAAAACTTCCTTGGCAGCAACCCAACAATGGGTTGTTCGGTTTGTCTGAAAATTTCAGGGCTGATAGATCTTGACCTTTTGAACATTTTTACCCCATGTCAGATTTGCTCTAAATGCTTTAGTTTCTGAGATATAAGCCAAAAACTGCATTTGACCCCTATGTTCTATTTTTAGCCATGGCGGCCATGTTTGTCGATTGATCAAAATTCGGATACAATTCATAAACTAGATTCCTAAAGGAACATTCATTTAAAGTTAAGAAGTATTAGGCACAATAGTTTCAGAGGAGAACATTTTTAAATGTTAGCAAACTTGATGAACAAATTGTGTAAAATTGTCTTTAAAGAGCAATAACTCCTTAAGGGGTCAATTGACAATTTTGGTCTTATTAACTTTTTTGTAAATCTTACTTTGCTGAACATTATTGCTGTTTACAGTTTATATCTATCTATAATAATATTCAAGATAATAACAAAATACTGCAAAATTTCCTTAAAACTACCAATTTAGTGGCAGCAACCCAACAATGGGTTGTTTGATTCGTCTGAAAATTTCAGGGCTGATAGATCTTGACCAATTGAACAATTTTACTAATGTCAGATTTGCTCTAAAAGCTTTAGTTTTTTTGAGATATAAGCCAAAAACTGCATTTGACCCCTATGTTCTATTTTTAGCCATGGCGGCCATGTTTGTTGATGGATCAAAACTTCGGATACAATTTATAAACTAGATACCATAAGGAACATATAGTTAATGTTTGAAGGTATTTGGCCCAGTAGTTTCAGAGGAGAAGATTTTTAAATGTTAGCAAACTTGATGAACAAATTGTGTAAAATTGTCTTTAAAGGGCAATAACTCCTTAAGGGGTCAATTGACAATTTTGGTCATATAAAACCTTTTTTGTAGATCTTACTTTGCTGAACATTATTGCTGTTTACAGTTTATATCTATCTATAATAATATTCAAGATTATAACAAAAAACTGCAAAATTTCCTTAAAACTACCAATTTAGTGGCAGCAACCCAACAATGTGTTGTTCGATTCATCTGAAAATTTCAGGGCTGATAGATTTTGACCAATTGAACCATTTTACCCCATGTCAGATTTGCTCTGAAAGCTTTAGTTTTTGAGATATAAGCCAAAAACTGCATTTGACCCCTATGTTCTATTTTTAGCCATGGCGGCCATGTTTGTTGATGGATCAAAACTTCGGATTCAATTTATAAACTAGATACCCTAAGGAACATTTAGTTAAAGTTTAAAGGTATTTGGCCCAGTAGTTTCAGAGGACAAGATTTTTGAAATAGTTTACGACGACGACGACAGACGATGGATGACGACGGACGCCAACTGATGGCATAAGCTCACATGGGGCCCTTTGGGCCCCGGTGAGCTAAAAAATAAATGAATTCACAGCAATTGTCAATGAATATTCTATAGAACAATTTTACAAGTTGTGTAACCACCAGGAACAAAAATATCATTTCTTGATTCAGTAAAAAGTGTTATTGAAAACTGTATATTTTATTTCCTTTCTATACATCTTTTTGAGATTTATTCACAGTGATAGTTTTACAAGTACTTAAAACTTACGACTGAGCTTGAGAGTCAACTTACAAGTAATATGAAATATGTCTTCAAATGCACGATTTAAGGTAGCACAATACAAAAATTTTTCACCCCCAATCAGACCACTTTAAACTGATGTAATTTCTTTCATATACCTCGAAAATTTATAAATGAGGAACAAATGAAAAGAAGAAAGATTAATCTTTCAAATGGTTATAATTTCATTGTTACATAATTATTACATAATTGATTATTATGTAATTAGTTGCTAAATTAATTTATTGTAATGTACACATTTAAATGAAATTAGCTTCTTTGTTATTCATTGCATCCCAAAATTTGTAAAAGATTCTTGTGCAACACAGTCTGACCTCCAAAACCGTGTCTCAGATTTTTCCTATTGTATTTCATTCTCTCATAAAGCTTCAATCAAGTTTGCAACCTTTACTCATAAGAAATCACTAAATTTAATTGGGTGTAAAATTTGTTCTATTGATGTTATTGGAAATCTGAGACACAGTTTTGAGATAACTGGTCAAAGAACAACATGTGTTAAAATCAGCCACATAGGGGCACCCATCTAGGAGCTAATTTTATTTAAAACTATATTTTCATGCCAAAAAGGTATGTGTCACAATTGAATAAATACAGATTTTCCTACTTGAACCTCATTAACTTCAATATAATTCACACATTATCATGGGGATACTTCAGGATTGGCCTTTGATTATAAATCAATTAGGTTTTGACCAGTAGGAAAGCATTCCATCTCAGCAAATCTGAATATATAAAGAAAATGCACACCCCTGTGCATCAAAAATCAGATCTGGCAGGAGAAGTTATATCATGATGTGACCATGATCTCAGTCATTTGTTATTGATATGGTCAAAACTCCGCCCACCTGGATGAACATCAACTATTAATGACATTAGAAGTTAAATTACACATTGCATTTGTTTTTCCATTTGGATTTTATTCTTTCAATACAAAAAAGAAAATATTTTGTTTTAACCTTTTCCCAAAAAGTAAGTTATGCATGTGTACACAAGAGTGCACACGCTGAAATGTCTCGCCTGCTTTACTACCATTGATTTTATGTTGATAGCACTAAACATAGAGTTTTACAACAAGTATCACATTAACTTATCATGATCCAAGAAAATGAGGTCAAGGTCAGATAAACCAAGCCAGAAATACATGTACACCTTACAATCATTCCATACACAGAATATAGTTGACCTATTGCTTATATTAATTATACAAGAAACAGACCAAACCATGAAAACTTTATATTGACCAATGAACCATGAATATGAGGTCAAGGTCAGATGAACCCTGCCAGACAGACATGTACACTTTACAATCATTCCATGGATAAAATATAGTTGACGTATCAAATATAGTATCAAAGAAACAAACTTAACCCTGAAAATTATCTTTGACTAATGAACCATGTAAATGAGGTCAAAGTCAGATGATACTGGCCAGACAGACATATAAACATTACAATCATTCCATACACCAAACATAGTTGACCTATTGCTTATAGTTTTAAGAAAAACAGACCAAAACACAAAAACAAAACACTGAGCAATGAACCGTGAAAATGAGGTCAAGGTCAAATAAAACCTGCCAGACTGACATGTACATCATAAAATATTTCCATACACCAAATATAGCTGACCTATTGCATACAGTATTAGAACTAGATGTGTCGGAACGACACGAATGGCCCCGTCTCAAAAAGTTGAAAAATCTGCAATTTCAACAACACATGTGGACACAAGCATGCATGGATAGTATCAAGCTCTCAAGACCAATACTAATTTGATGAAAAATTTCCTTGATCAAAGATTAATTAAATTTCAAACTATCAGCAAACAGGAAGTGGATGTACTGCAGATCTAACAAGATGCGTTGAAACGACATGAAAATCAGCATAGCGGAACGAAACATAAACTTGATCTGTAACTCATCATGGTAGTCTCACATATCAATCAAAGAGCATGATTGCTCTGAGGGATACGATTGCCATTGTTTTCATTGATACATGTATTAGTATTATTTTCAAAAATAATTCAATTGCACATGTAAAATGTAATTTACGTAATCTGAATAGTTATTCAACTTTAAAATAGCCAATCATCGATCGAAGTGTATGAATAATGTAAATATTGTGTTTTATTTTGTACTATCATTTCCAAGTTTACTTTCCACAGCAGTCACTGAGAGTGAGAGAAGGTATTTCACTTCGTACCTTATCGCCTATTTTCCTACGTGAATTCTAGTAGGAATCCCATTTCTAACTCTTTAAATATTTAATTTCCTTTGGGTCAGTGAGCATGACTCCTTTCCGTACACATTCCTCTGTTTAAATTGCGATCGCTTTTAATATAATACGACGTCTATCGACAGAACGAGTTAATCTTTTGATTCAGAATTGACGGAAGTATAAGGGAAACAACTCGAAGCGATAATATGGAAGACTTCATTTCGGCTGAAGGGTGTTCTAGTTACACCTTTACGTTGTGGACTACATTTATTTTAATTTAAATGATGCATATGATTTAAAATTATGCAACAACAATAACCCTCAATAGCAGACAGACATAGAAAGGATCTCATGAGTTTCAAATTAATCAATGAAGTTGGGAATCCAGAGCAATCATTCAATCTGATTCCCCTTGAAGTCAAGAAAACTATACGCATGCGCATAATTACCTAAACAAACCCTAGACTTGTGATTTGTAGCAAGGACGTATATTCATCTAGATGGTTCTCCATTTCTTTATGGAAGTACAATATCAAATATCAGTTTCATAACGGTGACATATAGAAAAACTCCACTTCAGTTCTTATTTTACAGAAATAGATTTATCTGAATTCAGAGAACTTTCGCTTTTATCAAAACTGGGAATTCCTCTGACGTGTTTCTAAATTTATAAAACACTAAATATAAATACTGCTTAATTCTGATTTTCCGTGTTGTTAAAACCTGCATATAAGTCGAGGGAAATATCGAAACATGAAGATTATGAGAAGAACATTATAGGACAGTTGTTTAAATTCAATCCTTTTGTTTGTTTTTACCTTTTAAAGCAAGACAATCTTAAGAATCTGAGATGTTCCTTAATGTTTAGAATAAAACGGTTGACGTGAGGGCATGGCCCTGAGTCAATGGTAAAAGTCTACAGATTGCTTGAAAGCAATCGTATCCCAAAAATCATCGCAAAATCTGAAGGCGTATAGAAAAAAGTCTGTATAACTGTGATTTTCAACAATTTTCAAAGTTCTGAACCCTTAATTTCGTCAAAAATTAGCGGAGCAGAACAAAACTTAAACTTGATCTGTAACTCATCATGGTTAACTCACATACCAAAAATCAGCCCAATATCATTAGGCGTTTAGAAAAAAGTCTGTATAACTGTGATTTTCAACAATTTATCAAAGTCCAAAGCCCGTAATTTCGGCAAAAATTAGCGGAGCAGAACGAAACTTAAACTTGATCTGTAACTCATCATGGTAAACTCACATACCAAAAATCAGCCCAATATCTGAAGGAGTTTAGAAAAAAAGTCCGTATAACTGTGATTTTCAACAATTTATCAAAGTCCAAAGCCCGTAATTTCGGCAAAAATTAGCGGAGCGGAACGAAACTTAAACTTGATCTGTAACTCATCATGGTTAACTCACATACCAAAAATCAGCCCAATATCTGAAGGCGTTTAGAAAAAAATGCCGTATAATGGTTTGTTGCGGAATGACGGAATGACAGAATGACGGAATGACAGAATGACAGAATGACGGAATGACGGACAAGGGTAAAACTATATGGCCCCGACAACTTTGTTGCGGGGCCATAAAAATAGACCAAAACACAAAAACTTAACTTTGGCCACTGAACCACTGAACCATGAAAATGAGGGCAAGGTCAGATGACACCTTCACAATCATTCCATATACCAAATATAGTAGACCTATTGCTTATAGTATTTGAGATTTGAGATTTGGACTTGACCACAAAAACTTAACCTTGTTCACTGATACATGAAATGAGGTCGAGGTCAAGTGAAAACAGTCTGACAGGCATGAGGTTCGTGCAAGGTACGCACATACCAAATATAGTTATCCTATTACTCATAATAAGAGAGAAATTAACATTACAAAATCTTAACTTTTTTTTTCAAGTAATCACTGAACCATGAAAATGAGGTCAAGGTAAAGGACATATGACAGACGGCAACTTCATAACATAAGGCAAATATATACAAAGTATGAAGCATCAAGGTCTTCTACCTTCTAAAATATTAAGCTTTTAAGTAGTTAGTTAATGCCGCCGCCGCCGGATCACTTTTCCTATGTCGAGCTTTCTGCGACAAAAGTCGTAGGCTCAACAATTAAATAATCAGTTGGTCAGTCTAGAGGATTCATAAGGGTGATTTCTAGAATTATTTCTGTATACAATGAAATATGGTGTTTTACACATCTTGAAAGTAGATTTTTTTTATTTTCGTAATTTGAAGAAAGAAAAAAATTTTTTTTTTTAATTAATTTATATTTTAAAACATTCTTCTCTAGAAAATCTGATATAAGAATCAGCATTAACATCAGCATAATTAACTGTTGTACAATAATTATATTTGTTTAATACTTGTATATTTATATCTTAGTTCCTCTATTAGCTCCTAATAGTTTTGTTGTTTTTTTTTTTGCCTGGCAGCTTTAACATTTAAATGTACTGAATTTTGAATTTATTATCTTCTTTTTTTCTATACACCCCTTATCCACCTCTTTTTCCATATAGGTTATTTTTATAGCTGGTCAGTGGTCATAAAGCTATCAAATGTTCTATTGATTAACCATAAAGCACTGCCCACATGTTGTTATCTTGTATCAGTCAGACATGTGCATTTGTTTACAAAACTTATTATAATCAAAACTCATTAATAGTGTAAGATATGGAAACAATTTTTTCTTCTGTGATTTTGGAAAATTAAGAAGTATCAAAAACAGCTAGAAATGAAATTTCATTAAATTTTGTTGTTTTTGTATTGTGCTACCTCAAGTTGGTAATGCAACAAACCTGTAAATTACTTGCAGGCTGAATGTACAGCTTCTTATAGTACCATTGGTTGCCCTGGTTACCTGACCTTGTGAAGATGGTCTGATTGGTTCCTGAATATGAGACTATCACTTCCAATGTTTTTATACTGATACCGTACATGTGGTAATAAAAAGACAAACACAGTCTTTTATCTGTAAGAAAAAAAAGGTATAAGCAAACAGAATCTCTAAAAATCAAATATAAAGCAATTAAAACTTTATATTCTAAAATAAATGCTCAAACAAATAAACCAATACTTATAAAAGATAGCAAAAAAGAAGAGAAGAGATCAAAGGGTCAATCAAAAAGCATAAAAATAGACAACACCATTGCAAAAAAGAAAAACTACAAGAAGAGTCCACAAAACTTGGCCCTTTGTGACCAGGTGAGCTAAAAATAGAGGTGAACTCAAGTGCTCAATTGAAGTAACATATCATCAAAATTGATGCAGTTATGCCTGAAATGTACATTACAGAAAAGTAGGTCATTTACAGCAAATGTTTTGAGTGTTTAACTACTGTTGTTTCATTTACTTTCATTTTTTTCAATTTTTGTTGTTTTGAGAAAAAAGTTTGAAATTCAAAATTATGACTATGTGCATCTCTTTGTAGTATCCAAATATTCAAAAATGAAATGATAATTTTGTGCAATGTATTTGAATTTTATATTGATAAGAGACATTAACTATATAACATGTATATTCATCACTACAAGCAGTAAATACCTGGATTGAGGATGTTCGAGACTAGACGAGCATTGCTTAAGTACCCCATTGTGGAAGTTTCTATATACATGTAGTAATTACCAACCATCGCTCTGTTTGGACCTGTAGATGTTGAAGGAGTACTACCCTATAAAACAAAAATGCCTGACATCAATTGCATGTCGTCCTTTAAAGTAATGTGGGTTTATGCACTCACAGAAGGCAAATTGATACACAATAAATGTTTGTTTTATAGCTGCATAGGGTAGTAAGATTTGTGTAAAATGCAATTAACTTTCACTTAGTTTATGCAAATCTATGGCGTAAAATAAGTAACAGTTCTGTGATGTCATTTTACACAAATCCTACATCCTAATGCAGCTATAAAACATACTACACCTCCTTTTTTATACATAGGCTGACATTAAAGATAAATTTACTCTTTAAAAGTTATCTCGGTTCATGGACTCTTTGTGTTATGTAAAGCAAATGAATTCGCATCCCTTTAATATTTACTGATGTCATTGTAAATAAATATTACTAATATTGCCATTCTGTAGTGGAAGAACATGTATACATAGTAAGAAAATGTAAATATTCATTTAAGGCAAATTGACTTTTAAACAAACTTTATTCTTCTGTATTTATCTGCTCTATTTAAAACTCTCTTTTACTTTTCATTAATTATCTCACCCAGAGCAACACACATTGTGACGTCAAATTCAATGCACCATTTTTTTGTACTTCAGTGTTTAATTTCTGTATGTAAATTGTGCTAATGACGCCTGCCTGGCAAGCAAAACATGTTGACAACATTATAATAAAATTGCAGTCTCATGTTGTCTCAAGTGTTGTTGTCAAATTGGTTTCATCTTTCTTTCTGTATTCATTTAAGGTATAGCAATCAGAAATACATTGAAAGATTCAAATAATTACATTACATGTATGCTTCATTAGAATCCATACTTTTGATTGGCTGACAACAATCCTACGGCATTCCAAAATTATATTCTATTTCTCAATAAAATACAACATTCATGACTGCAGTGTGCTTCCCCATGACATCATCACAAAAATGAATAGGAAAACAAATAAAAAGCTTGATATCACTCCTATTTGTATAACATATAAATGTGATTATAAGAATTGAATGCTTCTTTCTTGCAATTTTATAGGGTTGTAAAAGCATTGATCCTGCACATATTTTTATACGCCCGTTAACGGGACGTATTATGGTATACGGCTGTCCATCCTTCCATCCGCATGTCCGTCCGTCCCGTCTGACCTTCTGTCGTCAACATGTCGGACAATCACTCAAAAACGCTTTAAACAATTTGCATGAAACTTTGGTGAATTGTTTATATCTATTGATGAGAGCTCCCTTTCAATTTTTATAAATTTTAGATTTTACGTTTCCGAGTTATGGGGTTTTATTCATTAAAAAAGGGGGATTTTCTAGTTTTCGGACAATAACTCAAAAACACTTTCACCCATTTGCATGAAACTTTGGTGAATTGTTCATACCTATTGATGTGAGCTCTCTTTTGATTTTTATGAATCTTAGATTTTACGTTTCCGAGTTATGGGGTTTTATTCATTAAAAAAAGGGGATTTTAGTTTTCCGACAATAACTCAAAAATGCTTTGAGCAGTTTTCATGAAACTTTGGTGAATTGTTTATATCTATTGACGTAAGCTCCCTTTTGATTTTTATAAATTTTAGATTTTACATTTCTGAGTAATGGGATTTTATTCATAAAAAGAGGGATTTTCCAGTTTTCAGACAATAACTCAAAAGCGCTTTGAGCAGTTTTCATGAAACTTATATCTATTAAAATAACCTCCCTTTAGTTTTTTTATAAATTTCTGATATGACTTATTCTTTGAAAAAGCGACGGGTGTATCATGCGCTCATGGCGCAGCTGTTTATTTTAGCAGGAAGCGCTTCCGTGCATCATACAAAATGTATTCAGTCAATAAGGCTTTCACACCCCAATAAAATTTTCTAAAAGAGCATTCAATTCTTAAACAAAAATTCCATGCTTCCAACATTATCACAAATTAAAACAAAATGACTGAAATGTTTGAATGGATTCTTCTACATGGTCTCAAAATATCCATGATTAAACAGTTTAATAACGAGGTCCAACAGCTTAAAACCAGGCATAATAAAATTCTATAAAAATTTATTTTTTTGAAAGTTATTGAAAATTCATGAGAACTCCTACCCATTTAAATATAATAAAAAAACATGTTATCAAAATTGTATTCCTATTTAAAAAAAAAAAAAAAACAGACAACATGCAAGGAGATATTTTAATCTGTGAGAAAGTTATAAAACCATACAAAATGCCTTTTTCTTGTCATTAGGTTTTGTTGTTCTTTTCTTGAAGTGGGCATTTGTACTGGGTAAACTTATATGCTATCTCGAATGACAATTACTTCTATTACAGCATACAACGTATACATCTTATATATACTCAACTTACCGAACGTCTTATCCAGTCATATGTATCCAGTCCAGAATGGTCATTATAGAATAAACAGTTTGCTTCCACTGTTGATTCAAATGTACAAACACTGACCTGATCTGTAATGTAGGAAACAGTGCTGGCTTAAAAATACAGAAATTGTTTTATCCAAATAGCTGTCATAAAAGTTAGGAAGTCATTCAAAATTAAGGAGTTGGTCTCCCTCGTGCACATCTCCCATTACTTTTCTGTGTTGGCCAATTTTGGAAGACCAAGAAAATAAATAACTACATCACAGTAGTCTTGGTTTCAAAACTCTCAACTGACAATGCAAGATATTGGTCTTGATCAATTTTTTTAGGAAGCTTATCAGTCAAATAAGCTTGAGTTTAATACCCAATGAAATCTGGTAACTAGAAGCTCTCAAGAGCCTGTGTCGCTCACCTGTATCTACTGTGTTTTTGGAAATTATGTAAAATAAGGTTAAAATCATAATAAATAGTATTAGATACTCTAATAATGATTGAGACCAAGTTTGGTTTAATTTGGTCCAGTAGTTAAATTAAAAGCAGGTCATCCTATTTTAGTCTTACAATAGTTACTGAAGACCCCTTATCATTATTTAAATTAGTTTTCAAGTTGTGACCATTTGAAATTGTTTTTTTTACAATTTTCCCTTAGACTTCTATAGTAAACCCTATGTTCTATTTTTAGCCATAGCCGCCATGTTGGTTGGATGACAGATTTTTCAATCAAGATACCCTATTGAAAATTGAGGCTAAGTTTAATTCTATTTGGCCCAGTAGATTAAGTGGAGAAGATTTTTGTAAAAAGATTACAAAAATTTACGAAAATTTTACTATAAAGGGCAATAACTCCTTAAGGGGTCAATTGACAATGTTGGTCATATTGACTTATTTGTAGATCGTACTTTGCTGAACATTATTGCTGTTTACAGTTTATCTCTATCTATAATAATATTTAAGATAATAACCAAAAACTGCAAAATTTCCTTAAAATTACCAATTTAGGGCAGCAATTCAACAACGGGTTGTTTGATTCGTCTGAAAATTTCAGGGCAGATAGATCTAAACCTGATGAACATTTTCACCTCAGTCAGATTTGCTCTAAATGCTTTAGTTTCAGAGATATAAGCCAAAAACTGCATTTTACCCCTATGTTCTATTTTTAGCCATGTCAGCCATGTTGGTTGGCAGGCGGGGTCATCAGACTCATTTTTTAAACTAGATACTCTAATGATGATTATGGCCAAGTTAAACTAAAATTTGTCTCAGCAGTTTCAGAGGAGAAGATTTTTGTAAAAGATTACAAAAATTTACGAAAAATTGTTAAAAATTGACTATAAAGGGCAATTACTCCTTAAGGGGTCACTTGACAATTTTGGTCATGTTGACTTATTTGTAGATCTTACTTTGCTGAACATTATTGCTGTTTACAGTTTATTTCTATCTATAATAATATTCAAGATAATAACCAAAAACTGCAAAATTTCATTAAAATTACCAATTCATGGGCAGCAACCCAACAACAGGTTGTCTGATTTGTCTGAAAATTTCAGGGCAGATAGATCTTGACCTGATGAAAAATTTTACCCCCCATGTCATATTTGCTCTAAATGCTTTTGTTTCAGAGATATAAGCCAAAATCTACATTTTATCCCTATGTTCTATTTTTAGCCATGGCGGCCATCTTGGTTGGTGGGCCGGGTCATCAGACATAATTTTTAAACTAGATACCCCAATGATGCTTGTGACTAAGTTTGGTTTAATTTGGCTCAGTAGTTTCAGAGGAGAAGATTTTTGTAAAAGTTAACGACGACGGACGCCAAGTGATGAGAAAAGCTCACTTGGCCCTTTGAGCCAGGTGAGCTAAAAAGCCAGTTTTTAACATACAGAAAATTAAAATTGTATTAATATACTAAAAGAAGACTGCCAATCATTCTGTTATTAAAAAAGAAAATTGTGTGAGATTCAGGACATTTTAAAATAAAATTAAATAAACCTCAAGTGAAGATTTTTTTGTAAATTGAATTTGCAGATATGTTTTATCTCAGCAACCTTCTTGAGCAAAAACGTAGTTAAAATAAAACTTTAAAGCTGTGCAAACATTTAAGTAATCAAAATAATGGTTTTGCATATTGGTTATACTGAAGAAGAACCACATCCAAAAGAAAACTTTGGTCAAACAACATTATACAATTATGTCCTGCTGAGGGGGTGAATATCCAAAATTGTCAACCCTTACTCGGATATCTTACTTGGATATTCACCGACTCAATGGGCCATAACTGTTTTATTATACCGAAAGATCAAATTACAATTAAAAGGAAAATATTGTAACAGATTGTCAAAACACTTACGTTAGAAAACTATTTTGTGTCTATTAACATTTCTCGTATGTACAACAAAGGTAGACTCTTTCTATAAAATATAGATGGCCCTGAAAAGGGCCGTTTACAAGAAATATCGTTGGCACTAGATGAATTTCCAAGCCTTGTTTGATCTTGTTTCTTCGTCACTTGATGGGCTTCTAACCTGGCCGTTGCCATATTTGTTTTTGTTTATCTGACATTAAGTGACCTCATACTTTAAAGGGAGTTAACTCATGACCATTGAGGTACAACAAGGGTTATTCACAGGGTAATAATAGGATTGTTCGATGGAGGCTTCAATTTGTCGGGGTTATTCACAGATGAATGATAGGGTTGTTCGATGGAGGCTTCAATTTGTTCGGGTTATTCACCGCTCCTGCCAATTTTTTGAAAAAAACATCGAAATTAAACTATGACACATGATTCCGTACGTATTAGCCAATCAAATAATTACTATATAATGTAAGATATGATAATACAGGAAAAAGAGTTAGAAAATGAAGCACCATAAAAAATCACTGCTGTCAAAAGTTTTGGCAAGAATAGATACTAGTATAAATTTAAACATTTATCAAACCTATATTCAGGCACCATAAAACCAGTTTAACATCATACTTAATGACTTAAACAATTGTAAAATCCTTGTGTTCAATTCATTTATTGTTTTCTTTCAGTATTTTATGTTACCATCCATCTCATATCCTTTCTTAAAAAATTCATGGATAAAAATCTAAATTGTATAACTTATGTTCATTCATTTTATCATTTATTATTAAAATGTGGTGCAAGAAAAGCCTGTTATATTTTGAAAAAATTGTTATGCTGACTGTTTAAGTTATACTAAGAGCTGTTCCAGAAAATGAAAATTCTGCTTTGAAAACTGATGTTTACAGTTGTCTTCATTTTATTCAAATAGATAATGTATTCCACAATATATATTTACCTGTTAAAAGGAGTCAATTCTAATAGTTTTCACAATTTCATTGGGAATCAAATTCAAGCATTAAAAACTGTTGTTCTTTATCTTATTTCAAAGAATCATAGAGAGATCCCCAAAATATATAAAATTCCAACCACCTCCATATAATACTTCCTGATAAGACCACATATAAAAAAAATATCTTTGTCGTCCCTGTGGGAGACATTATAGTATTTTCTTGAACAGCCCTTACATGGAAAGAATCTTTCACATATCTTTTAATAATTCCAAAATTTGTTCATTGATCATTATACTTAACTTTTATACTAATGTATGTTATGTATATGTATGCATTGTCGTTTTTCAACGATTTTTCATTTACGCTTTTTTTATAATGAGGGCCTGGGGGGGATTAGTTATATAGCTAACTGTGTAACCCTCTTAAAATAAAGTATTGTTGTTGGTGATTTTGTTGTTCCTCTTCATCCCCTTTTCTTTGTGACAGGAATCTAGTGCAACATGACTATTACTGAACCTAGACAAACTTAAGTTAGTATGCTTTTAAAAATGTTGCTAAAATTATTATTGGAAAAGATTAATTAAATTTTACATACCAGCATTTTTTGGCAAAATATATAAAAATATTGCTTACTTGTTGAGTTTGTGTTATCTTTACTATCATCAATTCGCAATTCTATAATAAACAAAATATAAATTTAATGAAGAGTGTATCTTTACTATCATCAGTTCGCTATTCTATAATAAAAAAATATAAATTTAATGAAGAGTAACTAATATGCATACAGATACTAAGCTAAACTTATTTCTTTGTGTCATTTAAGGCATTGGCTAATTATAAATATTTCTTTCTAAAAATACTGAACTTTAGTTCAGACTTCAGTAAGTATCTTTATCTAATAAATTCACCGTTTCAGAATCTATAATGCATTCTTTTTTATTATTTTCAAAAGCCAGAGTACACCATAAGGTTGTGATTGGATAATAATGTCTTGCAATGAATATCTATTCAATGGAGTAACATTATTTTCACTTCTGTGTACAAACAATATAATAATGCACAATCATTAAATATAATTTGAAAATATCAAATTCCAGCAAAAGATGCTTGAAGGAATTTCATTCAAAGCAATTAATACTCTTATCTTATATTTGTAAATAAAAAAAAATAATTTCTAGTTGCTTGCAATATATATGTCATATCAAAGGACATGTCTTTTTGGTTTTGATTTCTATCTACAGCTGATATTCATAAAGTAAAAGAGGAGCAGGCAAATTACATATTCAAAAAAATCATGAAAACCATTACTAACAAATAAATTTTCTTCATATTCCAACAAATTTGAGAACAAAAAATTGGGGTTTGATTTAGGTTTAATTTGATATTAGTGGGTGAAATAATAGAACTAAACTATTTTTGAGATGCGTTTCTATTGAAAATCAAAAATTATTTTAAATCCAATTAAATTCTAAATAAATTTACTCTCATCTGATCCATCCAAACAGTCCTGGTATCCATCTCTAGTGAGGAATTCTGGGATACATATTCCTGAGCGTTCACATGCAAATCCATTTGGAGTCTCTGTACAAGCTTAAATTAAAATGTTTATTAAATATATCAATTTTTTGTGAATTTATCATACTAGATAGTTCGTCCTCATACAGAAACCCAAAATTTCAATGAATAAACTGTTGACACAGTGATATGTATAGCCTGTATGTTAATTTTGATGTTATCATGCAAATGATGAAATTAAAATGGCAATTATTTAACATGTCAACTATGCAAAAGTTTCAAGGTCAAAAGACCATGACTAAGGAGGAGGAGCCAAATAAACTACACGGATATGAGATATACCAAAACATCATTTGACTTATCATAAGTGGTTCCCCTTTAGCTGACCTACCAGGCTACCATAAACTTTAACATGTCAACTATGCAAAAGTTCCAAAGCCAATGAACCAGGATTGAGGGGGAGGGGACCATATAACCTCCAAAAAAAGGAGATGTGCAGTGATAATACCACTGCATATCAAATATCATTGACATAATCACCATTAGTAGTTCATCTAAAACTGACCTAATTATAAACAAGTAAACTATGCAAAAGTTTCAAAGTCAATAGACCATGAGTGAGGAAACAGACCAAATTTTCCCCATGGATATGAGATGTGCTAATGCTGATACAACTCCATACCAAATATTTTACACAGATTTAATCACAAACTTTAACAACAACTGTTGAAGCTGATGTCGCATAGAGGCAAGATAAAAATCAGCATTCAAAGCAATTCCTTACAATGTTTATTTTTTTCAATACAGAATTTGCCCAAGAAGAAGTTATGAAAAGAAATCTAATCATGGTCATTCTTTGTAATACGGAACCGATAGTAAGTTTAAATTAAGGTTCATACAAAAATTACAATACAAGATTAAATCTTTCTTCATGCAGAAATTAGGATCAAAACTTTAAAAATTACAAAATTTTAGTTATCATTAAAATTCATTTCAGTCTTATTTTATGAAAGTTTAAAAATATTTGTAAATTAACATTAAATAGCAAGAAAATACAGGAAATGAACTGCATAGAATATTTGTTGATTATAAAACAATTTACCAGGCTTTGTACAATTTTCTCCTTCAGTAAACACAACATCGTCAATAGCAACACTAGCAGGACTGAAAAAGAGGTATCACCATATACAACAAACTCAATCCTTGTCTCGCCTGCAGGAAGTTCAAAATATCCTTCCAACCATTCATCTCGGTCAATAAAAATTCCATTAGCATAAAATACCATGGATCTGTTCCAGTTTTTCTGTACATAGACTTTAAGTTCTGCCGACACACCTCCTTCTATGTTGTAGTAAAATTTAACACAGCCACCAGGTGTCGTAAGATGTAGAGGTGACATCAAACTACCTGTCTGTCTAGAATCAGAGGTGAAGTACATGTAATGACCTGAAATATGAAAATAAATTCTATCAAAGCATCAATATCTGTTTATAGACCAATTTGAAGTTTTTTATAAATGAGTAATGCCGTTTGACCCGAGGTCCATTGCATAAATGCTGTTTTTGAACAAACAATTCTTACTGTGATGAAATAACATTATGCATTTTGACTTTGAAATGTACAGAAAAATGCACAAATGTGAAAGTCCTCTAGCGACACCAAATTTTGTGCAAAGACAAATTGACACTTATACCCAGGAAGAGAAGGTACAATAGGGCTATTATTTGGCCTAAGTAAATGGAATGATGCAAATGTAAATAATTTATATGTATATCAAATTATAATACTTATTATCACTTCATTATATGCAATTGAAATAACAAAACCATCAAGATACTTTTGGTGTTCACTGTTCAAAGATACAAAAAAGTCTTAAGACATTCAAATCTCATAAAAATATAACATACCTGTGCTATTCATTGGACCCATGGTGTGGTCCACTGATGGTAGATGGTGAACGAAAGCCTCCCTCCATATAAACTTGTAATCCTTTACGTATCCACACCCATAGAGTTTTTCAAAGTCACAGCTGATACTTATGGCTAAAATGGGCAAATAATTTTTTTTTTATTAACTGCAAGATTTTAGGATAGTACCACTGGTTCAAGGGGGCATGATGACACTTACAATATTTTATAATCAGAGTTATTTTCATTGTTTGTCAGAATATAAATTATTACATGTAACAATTCTCTTATGGTTTGAGCTACTATCATTATTTATAAACTTCATGTATGCTGCCATTACTTAAATGACTACATAAAAAGTATAACAAAAATACTGAGCTCCAAGGTAAATTCAAAAAGGAAAGTCCATAAAAACTGACAAAATCAAACGTTATCAACCAACAGAATGAGTGAAAAAACAACTGTCATATGCATGTTCTTTTATCAAAAAAGTTTAATCTTTGAGTTGCAACTTTATAAGAGATTAGAATTTTTTTGTTATGTAGTAGACATATCAATATTCATGGGACCAATTGTCATGGAGTGAGGAAACATTTGCGACTTCTTTTGCATATAACTCTCTAGGTAATATGTATTCTTAACCTAAATGTGGTTCACCTATACCAACACAATCCACAAAATTAGTACCCAAACAAATAATGAAACGTGAAAGTGATTCATATCATATAATAATTTTAATCAGATTAACAGAAATCTGTATCTATTGGCATACTTTCTCCTGAAAAGAATGTCCCAAAATTCTATAGCCTTTGATACCAACCCAATAAGGTGAACTTCATGAAGAAATATCAAATGCAAACTATGCTGACCTCTAAGTCATTTTGTTTTATGTGTGTCAGTGGGTCGTTGTTTTAATGCAAATACCCTAATTTCCTATTATACACAGAATACAGACAAATTTGTAAGAAACGATCATAAACTATCTCTGTGAAAATTTAAAAAAAGTACTATTAAAAAAATGTCCAATACTTACGACAGACTGAGACTGCTTCATCCTCACCAGAGGGACACTGGGGGATTTTATCACATTCTATCTTCTCTTTAATACAGATACCATCTTTAAGACAGGGAAGCAGTCCTGCTGGACAAACTGTGAAGAAAAGGTAAGAATATTGCATAACATTTATCAGCATTCTGAAAAGCTTGCTTGAAATTATTGGTTCATCTTTTTATGACCACATTACTTTTCCTGCTTAAAGAGCAAAATTAAGGAAAAGTTAACAAGTCTTAGCTGAGAATTCCAATGCAGTTCATCTAGTCATTATGAAAATTAAATTATCCAAAAAAATATTTTGCTCCAAAATGTATTTCACAAAGATGTTTATGTGTGTTAAATATCTTTTTGTGTGAAGCTTTTGCTAATATATCTTTACCAAAAACTATGCATAAAATTACCATTTTAACATGTTTATGACATCATAGTGAAAACACAAGTGACAATTCTGCACTAAAGTTTCCAGAGGTTTGAAGAAACTGATTCATTTATCAACATGATTTGAAAGGTTTGAATATGTTTACTATTTTTTTTTTCAATTTTAGGGGCCAAATAATGGCTCTTATTATCTCATAAAAAAGGGTGTTATAAAAACCAATATAGTCAAAGAAAAATAGACAATACCATGGCCATAAAGAAAAACAACAAAAATTAAAACAAGTCCACAAAAAACACAGAAAATTAAAGATTGAGCAAGACAAATGCCACCAAAACCAGGGGTGAAATCAGGTGCTCTGGAGGGGTAAGCAGTTTCTGCTCGCCTGGTGGCAACTGTCATGTTGTTCATGACAATTACAAAACCAGTCATAAGTCATATTCAGTGTTGTCACTTTCAAGGAAAAGAGGACAACATTGTGTCTATGACAAGTGGAACATATCTGTGGTCATATGTGGCACAGATTTTCAATAAAAGGTCATTCAAATCATGATGGCTGCTGAAATACTTTTGAAATGATAACTTATTGGAACCTTTGGTTTAATACATTGATCTCACCCAAATAGTAATTAACCAATTAGCTAAAACAACTTGTCATCCGCCTTGGTTTTGATAATATTGTATAAAAATAATTCATATAGTCAAAATCCAATCAATATCTGGAAAGTTGATTCCTTTTTTTCTGTTGTTTGATTGCTGTCATTTTAAAGTTTACCCAACATTTGTTTATATTTACACCACAAAACATACCCAGGGGAGGACATTCTCCTGGTGTCAATGTCACATCATCAATCCCAAAATATTTGATATCAGAGTTTACATCATGGATCTGAAAATTTATCTGAATCTTTCCTGGCTCAATGGACATCTGAAAAAAGTATAGGTAATTTACAATTAGTGAGTTTGCTTTGTTTTGAAGAATATTCTTAAATGTTTTAATTTTTCAGAAAAGTTAAAATTAAAAATTGTTTGACCAATAATCTTTACCACAGCTTGTTCCAAGTTGTTGATACATCCTTCAATGTGAACTTAAGGGGAGATAATTCTTACCTGAAATGGTTTCCAGATGTTACAACAAATTCCTCAGTGATAATATTGACGTAAAGTCATGGCTTCCAAAAAGGTCATATATTCCGTACATTTATAAATTTACCTGACATTGTTCGCCTGGGAAAAGCATGAAACGGACATCTACTTTTAGTTTTCAAGGCTTTCTTAAGAGACGGTCAATACATTTTAACATAATTTAAAAAGTTTATGCGATCTTATTGACCCAACCTTTTGCCTTTAAACAGCCACACATTTCCGGTCATAAAAGTGATATGATGAATAAGTACTATCAAAACAAACCCTACTTTAATACCTTCTCATTTTAATCAAGGGTGATTAGTTGTCAGACAGCTGAAATTTACATGTTCAGGTGACAGGTAAACTATTTTGTACCGGACATTGATCGGTCTATTCAAAGTTATTTTCTTACATTTCAGCTGTCTGCATCTAATTAATTTAGTCAAAAAGATTGAAATTATCAGAAATACATTTATAAATATGATTTGATGAAAAATTTAAAAAGGTTTTAAACGAAAAATCGTCAGAACCACGTTGTTTGAACTAGTACACGTGTGCGCATGTGAACAGGTGGGAAATTTAATTATGCATCCTAATTCTTCAAAAATGTTAAAATTATCATTGATACCTTTATCTAACGTTCATTTTGAGTATTTTCTTGAAGAAATAACGTGGAAAGAGCTACTTAAACTCAATCGTGCTTTGTAAACGTACACGGATTTTACGTATCCGTCTCTGGTCCATGTTTTACCATTGTCAAGTCAACATCCGGTATTAGGAAAATGTGCTTTTTAAAACGAAAGTAAAGTTTTTGACAACGTTATTTTGCACAAATAAAGAGTCTAAGGCAGATATTAGTACTCTGATGTTGCACACTTCGAATGATGCACTGTCAATTTTTAACAGTTTACGTCAGAACATTGAATTTATATCAAAGTAAAGTTTAATATCGTTTTTTAATGTCAACCATTGGTTATATGATGCCCAATTGATTACTATAATTGCCTTTTGTAAGTCTTAAGGTATTAAAATCGGGATCAGACATAAAATGTCCGGCTGGCTAAAATATTTTTTGGAAGCCCTGCCTAAAGTGGTTTCAGTTTTGGTACTATTAAAAGATAGATCATTCTTATCTATGTTGAACACATCTCTCAGTGTGGACCTGTGTGGTACTAAAGGAACTTTTTTAATTGCTTTCTTGAGCTTGTTTTCAGATGTATGACACGTCTATGCAGGAAATAATTTTTTCTTACATGAGTTGGTTTCCAGATGATGGACACAATTCTCAGTTTGGTACTCAGTAAAATTAATTCTTACCTGTGCTGGTTTCCAGATGTTGGACACATCAGTAAGTTTTGAATCAGAAAATCTTGTGATATTTCTTGTTTTGTTACTTGATATGACCTCGCTGTCAAGGTATCTGACCTCAAAATCAAACCGGTTTGCATGACCTATATAGTACAATGATAGACAGGATCTGTTTGTCACCTCCTGCACAGGAGAGCTAAAGCTGAATATGCTTCCTAAGTAACTGACCATACCATAAAATCTTCCTGAAAAACAAGATGGTAGATGTAAAAAAAACCTGCTAAAAGGTTCACTATTATCTATTATGCAACATGTGATGCAATTCCTTTCAAAGCAAATCTTCAGTTTTGTTTTATTTGAAATTAATTTCAAGGGTTAAAATTTTACATACGACAAGAGGACATTTGTTAAATTTTAACAAATTATAGATCTTTAACTAAGGCGAACAAAAGATTAAATTCTAATTTCCTTATTTATATTTTAAAATAAAAAGGCCCAAAACCAGGATTCATCACACAAATTAGACATATAAGAATAAGAATATTTATTAAATCCAATCATTTTGGTCAACGACTTATTTGGCCCGTTTACGAGCATATATTCAAGATAATAACCAAAACGGCAAAATATATATCAGATATTTCAGGGCAGATAATTATACAGTAATTTTAAAGATATATTACATTGAATATAAATGATTGAATAACTATACTCCATACTAGATGGTGTTTGAAAATAAATAAAATAGAATATTTTGTCTCTATAATACATATAAAATTAAAATTAAAAATAAACTACATCATATGATTTATATATAATACACATGTGATGTTTTACATGTATGTACATATGCTATAAAGATATGTAGAAATATTTTATTGTTGAAATAATTTGTAATCATTTTCTTGTAGTCAAGGACTGAGCTGCAATGCTATATCTAAACATGTGTGCTGAAAAAATACTGAAATATTCAATTAACCTCAATTTATGACCCGAGATGTTTTCAATAAAAATAAAAGAAAAATGTGTCCCTGGTACACAGATGCCAAAACTTGTAAATATACAGCAAATTCAGCAATTTTTCAATTAATAAAGGGAGATAACTCGAGAACGGTGAAAGTGACCAAATTTGAACCTGATCTGTGTTTGTTGGTTATAAGCATCCTGTATAATTTTCATAACATTTGGTTGAGGCAAAGTAAAGTTAGATAGCGGAAACAGTAAATTTGCCAAATTTTCCAGTTATAAAGGGACACAACTTAAGAATGGTGAAAGTGACGCCATCCAAATTCGACCTTTGTCTGTGTTTGGTGGTAATAAGCATTATGTGTAAATTTCATAACAGTTGGTTGAGGCAAACTGAAGTTAGAGAACAGAAACTAATTTTTCGACGTACAGACTGACAGAAGGATATACAGACTGACAAGGGTAGAACTTAATGCCCCTCCATCACGGCATGGGCAAAAAAAATCATATGGTGAACCCAAAAGGTTTAAAAACAGGTAATAAAGCAAAATATTGAAAAATTTCAAATTTGATACGATCATATGAATTTCAAATTGGTTGAAAATTGGAAGTAATATAGTGCTTACAGCAGGGACCACAGCAAAAGTATTTATAAATCATATGCTGTTCCAAATTATTTGTAGCCGAAGACAAGCATGGGGTCTATAATGGTTGGTGTAAAAATATAAAGTATAAGGAAACAAGTGAAACTGTGAGCTACTACTCACTGATGATACCCCCGCCCAAATATTTCGATAAACAGGAAGTTGTTGAGTGATGAATCTGAAAAGGCATCACACATTATAGCTGACTTATATAAACCCTGAAACCAAATTTCAGAAATCCTTATGATGTAGTTCCTGAGAAAGATGCGACGAAAAATATACTTGGGACGGATGGACGGACGAACGGATAGACAGAGGTAAAACAGTATACCCCCACTTTATTAAAGCGGGGGTATAATAACCTGATCTATTTATACCACTGACCTGATGTATTTTGGTATGTATGATCATATATCCATTCTTGGTAGAGGACCTTCTTTCCTTCCATAAAATTATAAACATCTGTACTACGATAACCACACAGAAACTGGTCTTCAAAATCACAACTTATACTGCTCACTGTAACAAATATTAAAACATCACCTCTTACACTAATCTCTATATATATACAAGATCATGTCTTAGTAACATTTTTCTTAGACATAGTTCATTCAAGATTTCCTACAAATGTAATGCAGAACTATTACCTTCTAATCAATAAATATAAGATATTGCAAGTAGCGCAGTGTGTATATATCTAAACTCTCTTTCTGCTGTTCTGAATATTGCTCACATTAAACAACTTTACATTAACAGTAAGTTCCAAACCAAATATGAGGATATAAAAGCAAAGAACTAGCTGTCAGTAACTGCAATTACTCTCAGATCTGTGTGTCTTTCTGTTGTGTGGATGTAAAAGTACCTGTTCATGTCAACTCTGTGTTTTTGTTAGATGTATTTCTATTTGTATCCATCTGATGAGTTAAGCCTTTTTCAACTGATTTTTATAGTTTGTTCTTATGTTGTACTGTTACACCAATGTCCCAGGTAAGGGGAGGTTTTGGCGCCAACAGTCTAGTTTAGGAGGTTTTGGCGCCAACAAACTAGTTTAACCCCACCACATTCTGTATGTACCTGTCCCAAGTCGTTTGTTGCTATGTAACATATTTGGTTTTTGTTCATAAATTAGGCTATCAGTTTTCTTGTTTGAATTGTTTTACATTTGTCATTTTGGGGCCTTTTATAGCTGATTATGCGGTGTGGGCTTTGCTCATTGTTGAAGGCCGTACGGTGACCTATAGTTGTTAATATCAGTGTCATTTGGTCTTTGGTGGAGAGTTGTTTCATTGGCAATCATACCACATCTTCTTATTTTTATATAGAATTTAATGCATACTGGGTATAATAAAGATTCACAGTATTTTTATACAAGAAGTAACTGCACTGCAGATATGATTTTTGTTTACATAGTTCATCAATAATTATATAAAATTATCGCTATTTTACGTAATTTTCCTTTGATCTTACTGACTGATAATTTCCTTTCTCAGCACAGTAGAGTGATATGAAAAATTATTGCTAGAAACTAAGGGCGCACGTGCCGTTGCCAATGAAATTAACAACGTCGTCATAGGTAAAATAGCGATAAACAGATTATCATTGGTCATCTCAACTTGATTGCTTTTCTCACTTTCGCTGTACCGGCTCAAGTGAGAAAATCAATCTCGTTGAGATGACCGACGATAATCTATAATTCTAATCAAATCAATCTTTAATACAGAAGCTGTGTAATATGCAATAACCTTGTACTTCAATGAATTTAAATTAAACCCTAACACATACTTCCAATTTTTTTAATATCTCCACTGGAATTTTTGCATGTTTTTAAATTTCTATGGGTCACAATTTTTCGCAATATTATTGCCTGTTTTTTTTTGTTCAACAAATAATATTATGATTCGTAGGTCTTCTTTTTTTATAACAAAAACTTAACTGCTGATGAAATTATGAGCCTGTCTTTCTTTTTTGTAACACTGTGGCAAAATTGAGACATATAACAGACCACAAAACACACTGTGGAGCTACATTTAAGCTAAAATTATAAAAATTGACAAATTTTTGACATTTTCTTTATTTGTTTGACACTTTTTCTTTAAAAAAAAAACCCAAACAAACAAAACCTGCTGACTAACAACAAAATGTGAGTTTGAAAAAAATTCAAGTTTTTTAAACCAGGTAAATGTTAATGACCAAGATATTTAATGTGCACTTCAACTTTGTACAGCTGTTCAATGCCTGTAATGCAGTGGTTGTTGTTTTTGTTTGTTATTGTTATGTCATAAATCAGACCTTTTTTTTGGTGCTGGAATTGTTTCACATTTTGTCATGGTGGGGCCTTATATAGTGGACTATACTGTATATGTTTTGCTCATTGTTGAAGGCCATACAGTGATCTATAGTTGCTATAATCCGCCGTTGGATAGTTGTATCATTGGCAATCATACCAAATCTCCTTAATTTATATTAGTCAGAAATTATCATGAAATTGACTTCAACAGGATCACGAGACCTACAGTAAGGGGACAATACATTTACCACAAAGCTCAGTTTCATCAGAATGATCCATGCAGTCAAAATGACGATCACAAACTTTACTGCTGTCTATACAATAGTCACCACAGCTAAACTGTCCTGCTGGACATGCTGGAAAATAAAGAACAGTGTATACAGTAGCTTCAACAACAAAACAGTCAAGTTGGCATGAAGAAAAAAAGAAATGTCTATACAATAGTCACCACAGCTAAACTGTCCTGCTGGGCATGCTGGAAAATAAGGAATTCTAAGGGCATTATGGAAAATAAAAAAAATCTCTGTAAACAGGATAGCAAAATTAATATCGTTTAATAGTTAAATACTCATTATTTTCTGTACATGTAGCTAGTTCAGTAAGATAATAGCTTTTTGCAACTTCTATGTTTTACATACTTACATAGTTCTGGACATTTTCCTGATGCAATATTGAATCTATCCAAGCCAACCTGTCCAAGTACATTTACTATGTTGAGGTGGACATGCAGAGCATTTCCTGTTAGTTCAAGCAGCCCGAGTTTCCATCTGCCTGAGTCTCTATTTATACTCCATAGTCTTGATTGACTCAGGCCTCCATCTGTCGCTACAGATGAAGCATATACAGATAGAGAACTTGTGCTGCTGTCCTGGAATTTAGTGTAGTACTGGAATGTTATACAGGACGTAGCATTCACTTCAAATTTTGGAGATATCAGTGTGGTCCTATTTGTAACTGATTCAGACCACAAAAACTTTCCTGTAAATAGAAAGAATAAAAATTACCTTTTTAACTTTGAAAACTTGAATGTTGAAAATAACAAAAATATTTATCAGTTACCTTAATCCTCTTGTTTTTTAAAACAACAAAACTACAAGTACTTATTTACAGTCAAACCTGCCTTATCAGTCACCTCGTTTCTGCCGCCACCTGCCTCTAACGGTCACATCCAGACCCTCCCAAATGTTTTCTCTATACAATTTAACTCTTTTCAGCAGTCACATGTCTAAAGCGGTCAGCAGTCACCTAATTTTTGCACAAAATCGTCATTTCAACTTTTAACAACAGCCATTTTCATGTTTTTAACAACTAAAATAAAATGATAAAGAAAAATATATGTGTTCAGTATCGAGGTCAAAATGAAAATTGGAACCTGTTTGCAACTGAGATCGCACAATAGGAGTGACTTTGTGAATTTCTCGTGTTCCACTCCTTTCAGTTTCCATTGAAAACCTTATCATCGACTTATTTATCCACGAATATTAACTGTTTTAATGACCTTGTCTTCAAATTTAGAGTGCCAAAATCCGTCATTTTTAATTTGTCTGCTTGCACGAAAGATAACTCTACCAATTAAAAATACTTGACACGATCCTGGCCCTGTGCCATGTTGCAAACAAGATTTTATTTTTTCGGAACCTCATTTAAAAGGTCACCTCTCTTGAACGGTCACTTTTGATACTGCCCATGAGTGACTGCTTAATGCAGGTTTGACTGTATTTAAAGGCTCAAAATATCAGTGACTTAGGATAAAAAAAATGAAATCGTTCACTGCAAAAAGCAAAATTGCAAATCTGAAATCTAATCTAATGTATGATATGTATATTGCTGTGATCCCTGCTGAAATTTTTATTGTTGTAGTGAATCATTTATGATGTGCCAGTTTACAGCAATATCAAGTGTAAAGTATCTTTTGCAACAAGCTCCAAGAAAGAAGTTCTATAAACATTACTGATCACATGGCTAGTATTTGATATTTGTTTCTATTATTCAGATATGGAAATTGTTTCTAGCTTTCTAAAACTTTTGATATATTTTTTTGTTTTGCTCTCAGATACAGGTTTTGCTACTTATGTTGCAGAATAAATAGTTATTTTAAAATTACAACACAAAAACACTTATTCATACCAGTATCTCCACCAGCCATTGCAGCCATGTTGTCAGAGTTGTACAATACAGTGACCCATCCATCTTCTGAGTAATGTGTTCCATTGATATAACCACATTGAAAATCTTCTTCTTCAAAGTCACACTCTACATTTGTATCTAGATAAGACAGAACAAATAAAATGATGCACAATTTTTTTTATAATTTTTATAAACACATCAAAATAAAAGAGACAAGCATCGCCTTAAAAAATTAGAACTGAAAACAATTTCTAATATGAGGTTCTGAATATGAATTTATAGCCCTTTAAAACTTGAATTTGGCGTATGCATATAATAGCCATGATGGTTAAAACTTGATATCCTGTAAATCATAAAATTTTGGTGGTTTTTATGAAAACAGCAGTGGTTCAATTTTAATGTGTTGAATTTTGGTACTAACGTGTCAATACTGAATTAAATGTTAACTGTGAAAAAAACCTATGTTCGTTTATCGGTAAATTTTCATTTACTGATCTGAGGATCATAAAAAAGCCTATGTCCAATTTTCAGAAAATTTCCATGAAGGTTTGACAAAGTTATTGATGTCTTAAAATGTTATCCCAGACTGTATGTAAATGTTATACAGTAATTGTTAACTGCAAAAAACTAAGCCCATTTTTCAGTAAAATTATGAAAAAAATACTTTCAAAATTTTGCATCAGACATTATCTTTTAATCATAAAATGCTTCTGTCAAAGTTTTAAAAAATTCTATGAAGGTTTTACAAAGTTATTAATGTTGAAAAAAAACTTCAAAAAAATAACAAAGTTCATTTATCAGTCAAAAAACAGAAAAAGGAAAAAATACAAATCTTTAAATTTTGCTTTTTGATTATACAAAGATTCAGTCCAAGTTTCATAAAATTCCACAAAGCTTCGACAAATTCATTTGATGTTTACAAAAGATTAAACCACAGACTGATCCTAAATGATGATACTGCTGATGCCGACGATGTAATAGCATCGCTGTGTCTCATTTCCATTACAAAATGCTGAAGGCTTGACAAAAATGTGTTAATGAATTATATACCAGAATTTTCAAGTGGTAAACCCACAAATGCCAAGATTTCCTGATATGTTTAAGACTTGGTTCATTCAAGATAATTATGAAGAAAACAATATCTAGGACTAATTTAAAAAGATTTTTTCTACAAGTTTTGAATAGCAGAAACAATCAAAATTCTGTCATTAAAACAGTATTCTCTAAATAAAGAAAAAACATTGAGAGATACAGTGTTGGCGATAAAGTTTTGCTGCCACAGGACCAAAGTGAATACTTATCTTTTAGAAAATTTTGCATAGATTCTATTGGCCTGTAGTAGAAATTCTTACAGGCCGGATAGAAACTTAATAAACCTGGGCTGGTTGGCCTGTGCCCAAGTGTATAGACAGAGCGATACATCACTACAACTACTGACAAGATTTCTGACTTGGGTTTGGTTAATCAGCTTTCTTATTGCTTTTTCATTACCTGGACAATTGCCATCAGCAACATAAACATTATCTAGTGCTATGTCTCCATTAAATCCTGAAGCTTTAGTGGCAACAAATAAGATAGTCTGTTCTGTGTCTGGTGATAAAGGCACACAACCCTTAATCCAGTACCGACTCTGCTCCCCTGTTCTTGTCCATAGCTTGGTAACAGTAGAAGTGGCAATATTCTTTGACAGGATGTCAAGGGTGCCAATATTATCACCCAACATATGGTATGAAAAATGCAAGCTACTTGGATTGTTACTGGTGAATTGTGGGAAGGATAGGTAGGTTGTATCTCCTGGCTGTCCATTGGAGCTCTCTACATACATAAAATGTCCTACAACAAAAAATATAACCTTTAACATAAACACATAAAAAATGAAACTACATTGGATGCTACCATTATGCATTAACTGTGGAAGTACTTAGGGCCAGCTAAGATAGGCAAAAAGATGCTGCAACATAAATCTTATCTGACTATGACTGCAGAAAATGAATATGGTCTCCTCCAATACAATACTCTATTTATGTAATCTTAATTGTACTGAATCTGAACTGTACAACAGCATTCATAAACAACTATTGATAAAGGACCTTATATTAAATCACAATAAAAGTGATGATGATGCAAACAAGATGTACTGTGAGCTATTGCTAACAAATCATACCCCTGCGTATATCAAGCATATATAATTATGAATATTTTCTTTATTTTCACAACATTATGAGGTTCCAAGTTTGATGAATTGAACTAGAGGCTCTAAAGAGCATGTGTCGCTCACCTTGGTCTAAGTGCATATTCAATAAAGGACATAGTAGACAAGAATAGAATTCATGACAAAAATCTCTGTTTTGTTGATCTTCCATTGCTGATCATTTAGTCTGTTTAGTTTCTCTCTATCTTCTTAAGTTTTTGCTCAAAACACAAAAGAGGGTAAAAAAAAATCCTCATTTAAGGCCAATCACTCCTATAAAGAGTGACAGTTTACTACCTATATCGGCAAAATTTGACTTGTTACTAGATCTTGCCTTGCTGATCATTTTTGTGATTTAAAGTGTCTATTTATCTATTATAATTTTTATCATTTAAGGCAAAACGCAAAAAAATGGTAACAAGAGTGCACACGCTGAAATGTCTCGCCTGCTTTACTGATCATTGATTTTATGTTGATAGTCCTAAATATAAAGCTTTACTACACATAAACTTAACATGATCCAAGAAAATAAGGCCAAGGTCAGATAAACCAAACTCGAAATACGTGTACACCTTACAATCATTCCATACACAAAATATAGTTGACCTATTGCTTATAGTTTCTAAGAAACAAACTTAACCAGGAAAATTGAACATTGACCAATGAACCATGAAAATTAGGTCAAGGTCAGATGAACCATGCCAGACAGACATGTACACCTTACAATCAATCTATGCATTAAATATAGTTGACCTATTGCTTAAAGTATCTAAGAAACAAACTTAACCCTGAAAATTTAGCATTGACCAATGAACCATGTAAAATGAGGTCAAGGTCAGACGATACCTGCCAGACAGACATGTACATCTTACAATCATTCCATACACCAAATATAGTTGACCTATTGCCTCAAACAGTTTAAGAAATACATGTTTAGATTCAGCATATCAAAGAACCCTAAGAATTCAATTTTGTTATAATCAAACTAAGTTTAATTTTGGACCCTTTGGACCTTAATGTAGACCAATTTGAAAATGGGACCAAAATTAAGAATCTAAATACACGGTTAGATTAGGCATATCAAAGAACCCCAATAATTCAATTTTGATGAAATCAAACAAAGTTTAATTTTGGACTCTTTGGACCTCAATGTGGACCAATTTAAAACGGTGACCAAAATCCAAAAACTTAATACACGGTTAGATTCAGCATATTAAAGAACCCCAAGAATTCAAGAATAAAACCCCATTGAAATTTGTCAAGAAATAAGCAATTTATACAAAGTATCTTCTTTTGCACAATACTGTGCAATTGAATATTTCTTGCAATTGCGCAATACTGT
>JAASAO010001321.1:0-112916 GCA_017311375.1 Mytilus coruscus
ATATTTAGAAAAGTTACTTATATAAGTAATTTTAAAATAGCCTCGTTTTCAACATTACTTGTATAGGTAATTTTAAAAGTTATTCGTTTAAGTAATGTCCCTGACTGATTATTCTAGCTTATATTCCCGATCATTCTTTAATGCAAATTATCTTCACATTTGCAATGTAAATGTTGCTTATGATACCATACAGGTGTTCCTTGTGTATTTTGTTGGGAACTGACAATCATTGGTTTCTTATCAAAATGTTTATTAACTAAAGAAAATGTTTCTTTTATATATAAAAATATCATCCTAATCTTTTTGTCTCGTTCCTATTTCGGTTTTTCTTGAGCATTTCAATTTATTGGTTGCTAAGTACTCAACATTACTGTGAATGGATGGCTCTTAAATGTTCAGTGGCAAATTAAATGCATGTTCAGGACGAGCACATGTTGATGCTATATAAAAATGAACCCTGCTTTGTACTAGTCCGACATGATGAGACAGATCTCAAGCATGCTACGGTAACAGTCCGGAGGAGCACTTGTCACCCTAACTGGACACTTACTTCGATCCGACCAGTCTCTGCTCTTACTCTTTTAATGTCGCATGTTTGGCGAACGAGCAGCAAATACCAATTCTGAAGTCTTTGGTTTGACCAAGCGGAGTTTGAACCCACGACCTCCGGCAATAAATTTAAGCACGCTACCACGAGACAACCAAGGCGGTTTTGTACCTTACTTTAATATACTTACCAACAAAGTAAACTGCAATTATATTCTTGTTTTCTCGTTGCTCATATACAACTGGACCTACCCTATTCAACAACTGAAAATACTTGTGAGATAATATTATGTTAATTATCATAGGCTGACTAGTTGTTTCTGCGAAAAGCCTTTGCTTGATCTGAAGATATTAAAAATAAATTAAAGTGTGTTTCTGTTTCCTTTTGTATAAAAATCCGTTCAACACGGAAAAGTTTAAAAATTGTTATTTTTTTTCTGTCATGATTATGTAAGTTTCATTAATTATATCTTCGCATCGCACGCCACTTGGCTGATTAATCAATGACATATGAAAATACATTAATCGTAATCGTTATGTAATTTTTTAAAGTTTAAGCAAATAAACAATGTGTAATTTATTAACACTGTTGGTACTTTTTTATTTAAAGTTAACATGACCAGAGATAAACAATTCCATACAGTTTACTTCAAATGTATTTTGCCAAGTTTGTTATCAATCTGTTCTAAAATGGTCTTTAGGTTAAGGGGAGGGTTTGGCGCTTACAAACTAGTTTAAACTTTATGTACGGCCTGTTCCAAGTCAGGAGCCTGTAATTCAGTGGTTGTCGTTTGTTGCTGTGTAACATATTTTTTTTCGTTTATTATTTTGTACATAAAATAGCCGTTGGTTTTCTCGTTTGAATTGTTTTACATTTATCATTTCGGGGTCTTTTATAACTGACTATGAGGTAAAGTTTAAATTAAAGTTTTAAAAATCTAACAAGAACTGACGGTAGTCATCAACTTTTGTATTATCTACTTCCTCTTGAAAGAAGTAATATGTGATTTATACGTATCAACTGGATAACTAAATATCTTCATTAATCCACGAGAGTTCCTTTAACTTGATACATAAGGATAATGAGTGTATGTGTAAAATGTCTCATTTTTACCTAAGTTAAATTTCAGATAAAAAAACGAACTTTGATACAAAGGACAGGCACCAACCCTTTTCAAAACTGCAATAGTTTCTTTAGTAGTACATCTAGATAAACTAGATAGAAAATGTTCTTCAACTTGAGAACTTTTTAAAATAAATCGGTAATGCTGTTTAATTTCAATCGAAAGTCACTTGCTGCAAACGTAATTGTGACGTCAACTTTTTTCCGGAAAAGTCATTACTTATATTTCAACATTGTACAATTTCATTTTTCAGACTTTTTATTACGTCTTTACATTAAATCAATTACAAGTGAATGCTAGATATTTTGTCTTGAATACATGAATTCTTTATTAGTTTTATTTACTTCGGAAAATCTTTAAGTAACAGCAAGTACTCTCAAATCTGTACTCGGTGTTTTTGTTTGTTTGTGATGTGCTTTTTCGGTCTGATAAGTCAAGCCCTTTTCAAATGAATGTTATAGAGTGTTCTTATGTTGTGATGTTAAACCACTGCCTCTAATTTGATTAAGCACATGAACTTCTGCATGCGCATGTTCTAAATCAGGAGCCTGTAATTCAATGGTTGTCGTTGTATAAAGCATTTTTGAGCATACAGATGCGTTAATAAGAAATGTTGATTTCGTATAACTGCTAAATTGCAAAAAAAAAAAAAAAACGGCGGAAGATATCAAACAAATATTGAAAACTCAAAAGTCGAAGAGAAACTGACAACTTCATGGCTAAACACAGTTCACAAAACCACTATCAATTTCAGTTAAAACTTTTGTTCATACCCTGCAAGCATCAAATTATTTAACTGCCGCACGAAGAAGAAAACATGTTGAAGACATATCATTAAACTTAATGGCGAAAACCTCTCAATCAGACTTTTGTCCTTCTACCTGATCAAAATATGTCATTTTGCAAAGTTGAAAATCAGAATATTTAACAAAACGTCATACCTTATTCCCTCGTATATCAATGGTTGTTCCCTAAATTCAAATTTTGTCCAAAAAAAACAATTTTATGATACAGTATAATCTGATCATGTCTGTTTTTAAACATTCATGTTAAAAAAATCTAGCAAATTTCACATCTGCATGGATTTTTTTTTTGTAAGGCAAACATCCCTTGGAAGGATTTTCTGAAATATCTTTTTGTTTGCGTTTTGATTACTTTGTTTTGATTTCTTTATATCCAATCTTTAAAAATAACTACTAACTAGCATATGCTAACATGGACAATCACAACTTTTAAGTTATCATTATAACGAGCTTCACATTTTGAAACCAATATGTTAATGTTAAAATGGCATCAAAAGTTTGACATGTTATAAGTGTGTGTTTGTCTTGTTCTGGATTGCTTGTAAATCTTGAAAATCTATTTTGACGCAAACCCACTTAACAAATTCTGACAAAAACTGGGCATGTATCTTTGACCTGTTTTACAATAATATTTAAGTAAGGACCGAATCAGTCAACGAAATCGGTTTATCTGTTGACATCAGATTCACTATTTCAGCAGAAATTTGTTTCAATAACTGGACATGATTAGCCAATCATTTCAATATATAGTTTCTACAATAGGTTATAAACACATAAATCGAAATGAAACAATAATATATCAGCGAAGTTATAGGTCTAATTTTGACAAATTTGAACAAAATTGGCCGCTTTTCACGCATTTTAGATTAATAGCGACCGGTTTCACCAACGTACTGAATACCGCATCCCGGTATGTTCCATGTTAGTAAATAGATAATACAGTTTGTTTTCAATTTGATATCAGTTTTAAAATTTAAGGAAAATGTGCGATTATTTATTAGTATCGAAATGTCTTCAAATGTATTTTGAACGTCTTAATTTTTTGCTGAACGAAATCAGATTCAAATACAAATGGTAATTTAATCAAGTTTGTCGGATTGATTGGTACAATGGAAGCAAAGCATTATTTGTGTTCCTGTAATTCATTTTTGTTATCTGTACAATAGTTTTCTGATTTCAGGATATATGAGATTTTAAAGTCACATGATTTTGATATTTTCTATATAGACTAACAGCTTCTTTATACATCTCATTGCGGACAATCACTAGATAAGATCGCTAAGTTTATAAAAGGTAAGGTATTTAACATGTGTAAGCATCTAAACCTTGTTAAATTATTGATGCACTTTAAACATACATTTTAATAGATGTACTGCATGCATATACAGAGTGACTTTAGATTCATTGATTTCTTGTGAGATTGCCAGTTTTATCTTTTTCAACAGAATCATAGAGCTAAACCACCTTTTTCTTGTCTAATTTTTGTTCTTATTAAACCTAAGTATGCTTGTAGTTTATGAAACGTGAGGAAATATAGAAATACTTGAATCAAAAGCAGAATGCTTAATACGAAGATAAATAGATATTTTTAAAGATTTTCGAAAATGTATTTTCACTGGATTACCTTCCTTTGAACCATAGAAAATCAATATCTATGGCATCAGAAATTGTAATTTTACTATGTTCATTGTTGGTCTAACTAACTTTACTAAACACGATAATGCTTTAAAAGAGTAAAGGTGTAAACGGAAAAATCTGATAAAAATCTCTTGATTCTTATTTAAATAAATGTATGAATGTGATAGATAAGAGAATATCACATTTTGAAAATAATTTAGAAGTAAATAATAGAGTACAAAATACACCTATTTCCAGAATAAGAAATAAACTTCAAGAACTTTCAAAGCGGTTTGTGTTTGTACCGGCCGACAAAGCAGCCAACAATGTCGTAGTGGTATGCCGTAAATACTACACGGACGTTCTTAAGAATGAAATTTTAAATTCATCTACATTCAAGTCCATCCGATCCACATAGAGTTATATAATAAACAAACATATCACAGCCACATCAAAGCTTAAGGCTTCTTCTGAACATTTGAAGGTCCCTACTATGTATTGGCTACCTAAACTACACAAAAACCATTTAAATATCGTTTCATCTCGGCCTCTAGTAAGTGTTCTACAACTAATCTTTCAGTGCTTTTAACAAGTTCATTAACTACTATTAAAGAGCTTATCATAAACTATTGTAATAAAATATATGAACATAGTGGTATAAACTATTTTTGGAGTGTAAAAAATTCTTTGGATGTTTTAGATAAATTACATGCTTTTGATGGTCCTTTTGATTCTGTTGACAGTTTTGATTTTCCTACCTTTTACACTACACTCCCACACTATCTTATCAAACAAAAGTTTTCCTATTTAATTAAATGGTCGTTTGGTAAAGCTGAATGCAAATATATTTGCTGCAACTCATTTAAAGCCTTCTTCTCTAATGAGAAAGGTAAATATGCTAGATATACTTACTGGAGGTGTGATGAGATGATTGAAGCTGTTAATTTTCTCCTTGATAATATTTATGTACGTTTCGGCAACAAAGTGTATCGACAGGTTGTAGGTATCCCTATGGGCACTAATTGTGCCCTTTAATAGCAGACTTGTTTTGTACTGTTACGAATCACAGTTTATGACTAAACTCAGTAAAGACCCGTCGAATTTGCATTTAATTGATAAATTCAACAACACTTACCGTTATCTTGATGATATTTTTCGTTAAATAATCAAGAATTTTCTCAATATACTGCTGAAATTTACCCCAAGGAATTTACTTTAAATAAATCAAATTTAAACGGTAATAAATGTCCTTTCCTAGATTTAGATATTTAGGTTTTAAACGGGAAACTCCACACTAAAATTTACGACAAAGGGACGATTTTTCGTTCCCTATTGTTAATTTTCCATTTTAGATGGTGATGTTCCTTTGGCACCATCTTATGGTGTTTATATTTCACAGCTCGTTCGCTATTCCCGTGTCTGTTGTGACGTTTTTATTTTAACGAACGTAATCTATGTATTACTGGTAAATTATTAAACCAGGGATATCGTTACCATAAATTACTTAAAACCTTTACTAAATTTTTCCATAGATATAAAGATTTGGTTTTGAAGTTTGGTTGTACCTGTAGAAAACTTATTTCAAACGGGATAGCACATCCTCATTTTACGGAAATGTTGTTAACCGTGCCCGGAAATTTAGAAATGATCCTTGTAAACTTATCGCTCCTTTAAATAAACTTATTCTAAAGGTTACCAATTCAACACTGTAATAAGATCATTGAATATTGTTTTTATTGGTATAAATATTGATTTTGTTATCAGTAAATTAAAAGCAAACTAAATATTACTAGTATGTTTTATACATATACACATTCATGGATCTACAATCTGTCGATACCTGTATCTTGGCATTGCACAAGGTCATGTTTTCTCTGACTGTTTATGACGTCTTTACACTAAATCCATTGGATGTTGGATGTGTACGGATTGATAATTTAGTCTTAGATGCATGATTTTTTATTAGTTGTTAGTGGCTTTGAACTAGCTGTCAGATAACTGCGAGTACTCTCAGATCTGTTCCTAGTGTCCTTTTGTTGTTTGGATGTACAAGTACCCTGCCACGTCAACTTGTATTTTTGTCCATCTGATGAGTTAAGCCTTTTCAACTGATTTTTATAGTTCGTTCTTATGTTGTACTGTTATATCACTGTCCCAGGTTAGGGAGGTTGGGATCCCGCTAACATGTTTAACCCCGCCACATTATGTATGTATGTGCCTGTCCCAAGTCAGGAGCCTGTAGTTCAGTGGTTGTCGTTTGTTTATGTGTTACATATTTGTTTTTCGTTCATTTTTTTGTACATAAATAAGGCCGTTAGTTTTCTCGTTTGAATTGTTTTACATTGTCATTTCGGGGCCTTTTATAGCTGACTATGCGGTATGGGCTTTGCTCATTGTTGAAGGCCGTACGGTGACCTATAGTTGTTAATTTCTGTGTCATTTTGGTCTCTTGTGGACAGTTGTCTCATTGGCAATCATACCACATCTTCTTTTTTATATTTACTGCAGGGTTTGTTACTCGTGCTGTGTGGATTCAGTAGAATGTGTCCCCGTGCCTGTAGTGTATGCCCTTATATTTTTACAGTTAGGGTTTTTGCTTGTGAGATAGCTGTCTACTTATTCTACTATCATAATTTATGATCTATTTCTTATACTGTATTTTTATCCTGCCCCTTCTATGGTTTTACTAAGAGTTCTTATATTTTCTTGTATTAGCCTTTTAATAGGTCCGGGACACAGTTATCGTCCTTCTTTCGTTTCGTTGTCTACGAATATAGTCCCTAATGTGGACAGTGTTTTACATTTGGTTCATACACCTTTCAATTTTATTTCCTTATATTTTATGCATAATATAGTAATATGGAGTGGAAATAACATGTCTAAACAGTTTATAGTAGTTTTACGTTAAGATAAATTAGTGATCTGGTCCAGTTTGAAAAGGTCATGAATTATGATGTGTCCCAAAATTAATACACTACACTGTAAAAATATTTTTGGATCGAGCAAGTGCTAATTTTTGTTAAAGTATTTTTGTTGTTTTCTGTTAAAGATAAAATTCACTACGTCATAACTGTTTTCTCGGACCAATATTTGTTTCATGTCTGTCTTCTTTTACTGACGTCATTTTGTCGGGCTGTTCAATATAGTTTTTATAAGAATTCTTCGACTGTTTTATAAATTGTTTATATATTCCGTTATTGTAACTCTTAATTCAATGTTATGACTTTCGGCCTCATTTAATCTTCTCATTACCCTTTAATTAATCATGATTTTACGAAATGGAAAGAAAACATTAAACACCAATCCTTCAAGGATATTCACGTGCTCAAAAAACCTCATTCCAAATATTAATTCAACCGCCGTCAATCGAAATTCCCCATCTAAATTTAGCACTTTTTATAATTGTGTCAAAGGTGGCAATGCTGCTGCAGCCGGATTATTAAAAAAAATGCACGTGGATATCCACAAATATTTCCGTGCAATGCCAGAAAATGGCAAACCTGTTCTAGATTATCTTCTGATAATACCGTAAGGTCAACAGTGAACAGGAGAGCTTTTCGCTTTCCTTTTCCTGTGACATTACATGAAAACCCAAAGCCTCATTTATCTGGTTACATGAACAAAGCCAACGTGTGGTATACAATATGTAGGACAAACAGGACGGAAGTTTTTAAACGAACACAGGAACATCTATACCGCTTCCGAAAACCTAAGAAATTCAAAAGTATAATTTATCAACATTAAGGTAAACACAACCACAATATTAAATTTATTAGATTTCAACCGCTCGAAACGGTCCAGAAACAACAAGGGCAATCGCATAAACAATTTGAAGATTCCCGTAAAGTTATCGAAATGTCTTGGATTAAACGACTTCAAACAGCTTATCCCTGGGTCTGAATGACAATATACTTGGACAAGGGAACATATCTATTACTTCTTCTATTGATATCATGAATATTATTGATAAAAGACAACGAAATAATAGGTTTCATGGCAAACGTATCAATCGAAATCAACGAGTTAAACATCGTATAAATTATACACTTGGTAATCTCTATCTATATTTAAAAACAATGGTAGGCATCAATTAATATGTAAACTGGGTCAAATACTCATTAGTAAATTACACGATATTTTCAAAGAGTGTGACACCATCTCTTTCTTTAGCCCACTGTATGAATATTCGCGTATAATTACAGCTTTTTGCCACCATAGGCTGTTCCGCGTATCGACAAACCTGAAGATCATAAACGTCATTTTCTGAAAATTGAATATATTAGCAGAGGTATTGATTTTATCAACTTATCTAGTATATTTAATGACTCTACCGTTCAAAACTGTATACCTCCTATTTTGATAACATAGAACCACCTATAATTTCATACACATACAAAAACCCAGCAGAAGTCTAATTTTTAATTATACGTCGGTAACATCAGACGTGAATGTAGATAATAATACCCTTAACTTGAAACTGTGAATCGTCGAAGTTTAGATATGTTCCCTATGGCCATGTTATTACAGGGGACCTCAATATCGTCCAGGACAGAGAGGTTAAAACTTTTTGAAAAAGGACCAAAATATCATCCTCCAACTAAAATAGATTGGAAAGAGTGTCGTCAAGTCACCAAAGATGCTCTTTCCTCCTTTTGTAAAAAGTGGTGTAAACAGGAAAAATCTGATAAAAATCTCTTGATTCTTATTTAAATAAATGTATGAATGTGATAGATAAGAGAATATCACATTTTGAAAATAATTTAGAAGTAAATAATAGAGTACAAAATACACCTATTTCCAGAATAAGAAATAAACTTCAAGAACTTTCAAAGCGGTTTGTGTTTGTACCGGCCGACAAAGCAGCCAACAATGTGGTGGTGGTATGCCGTAAATACTACACGGACGTTCTTTTTTTTTTTTATAATTAAATATTTATTTCAAATATTGGCTTGTTACAATATCCTTCAGGAGTCCAAGCTCCTCCTGATGTTCCCTGTTACAATCCACTAATCACTCAGGGTAGTGATTAGTTGTAAAATACATATTACATTTGTACATCAAATATATATTAAATAATATCACTTAATATGACTATTAATATGTTTTCTAATAGTTGCTAAAATATTACTTTTAATTTTCAAACATACTCTTCTATTGAACTCATTGAGAAAAATTAAGAAAACATTGACATTTTTGTCTTTTGATCAGATATGTAATAGGCTTTGTAAATTGAAAAGCCAACAATCGTTAAAAATAGTTAAAGTCAAAATATTCTTCGTCAGAAATTTTATATCCAAATACCAAGTGCCTTAGTTTTATCTTAAAAGTTATTTTACTGTTTTTAAAACTTCATTTATTTTATTCCAAAAGTTTTAAATACGGACACAGTATAAAGTAGTGATCATAATCCTCTTCTTGTGTACAAAATTACAAGAACTATTGTTTACAATTTTCCACCTGCATAAAAGTTTCTTTGTAGGTAGAATATGTTGTAGTAATTTCCATCTAAAAATTCTAAGTTTATTTTCTTTTAAATATCTGAATAAAATTTATATAAATTGTTTTGATATAACACATCATCTATATCAAATATACGCAGCCATTTTTTGGTCCGATAGCTGGTTCAATTTTTTATTTATCAGAGACTTATATAAAAGTTTATTTGATAGCGATTCTAATTTTATGGGTAAACCTTTCAATATAAATTGGTTTCTTTTATATTAACAATACTTTCTACAGAATTTTCCGATTTTAAAATTGTTGCCCAGTCTTTTGGTATTGATTTCTTTACTAAATTAACTTCAGCTATCCAGTTTGATTTATTTTTAGTTTATTTAAAATTATGTCTTGAGAAATACAACCTTTTCATCTATGATATCATTTAAATAAATAAGATCGCTTTTAATCCAATTTTTAAAAATATAGCTTTATTTTCAAATTTAATAAATTTATTGTTCCATAATATTTGTTTTCTTATATCTGTAAATGTTTCTGGTTTTTTGTTAGACCTCCACCAGTTAATTTCCAACATTTAATGATATCTTTATAAAAATCTGGGATGTGTTCAATGCTTTCGTCTGGCTTATCCCCACTGTTTGTTTGAAACACTAACCAATTTGACCCAAAATTATAAAAATAGTGCTGAGGTATAATTTTCCAACCTCCTTCACAATCATTTACTAGTCTTTTACCCACATAGCTTTTAAAGCAGTAAAATAACTCCTTATATCTATCATATCCAATCCCCCTTTTCATAGGGACCAATAATTGAATTTCTTTTACTTTATCTGGTTTATTATCCCAAACAAATTTAAAAAACTTTTCTATTTCTTTTAAATATTTCTCTGGAACTATGCAGGCAGATCCCACAAAAGTAAAAATGGGCACAATTAGTGTTTTGATAATCAAAATTTTCCAAAAATAGTAAGATTTCTTTTTGCCAAGCACAAAATAATTTATTCATCTTTTCAATTTTATTTTCCCAATTTAGTTTTTCACATTCCTCTCTACAATGCCCAAAGTATATACCAAGAGTTTTAACTGGTCCATTGCTCCAGTTGATTCCCTCAATTTTGTCTTTACATGATTTAAGCTTTCCTACCCATAACCCCTCTGTTTTATTTCTGTTTAATTTCAATCCTGAATAAGAACCAAAAATTTCAATTTCGTTCATAGCAACTTGAACGTCATATTTAGAACAGCAAAATAAAGTAGTATCATCTGCTAGTTGCGAAATTTTTATACTATGATTTTTGCAATCTAATTTGATTCTGATACCTTTAAAATCAGTATTGCTTCTTAATCTTGAAGCCATAATTTCCACAGATAAAACAAATAATAACGCAGATAAAGGACATCCTTGGCGTATACCCTGGTGTTTTAAAGACATCGGATATCCAACCATTATTCATAACACATGTTTGAATATCGCTATATAAAGTCTTACACGGACGTTCTTAAGAATGAAATTTTAAATTCATCTACATTCAAGTCCATCCGATCCACAGAGAGTCATATAGTAAACAAACATATCACAGCCACATCAAAGCTTAAGGCTTCTTCTGAATATTTGAAGGTCCCTACTATGTATTGGCTACCTAAACTACACAAAAACATTTAAATATCGTTTCATCTCGGCCTCTAGTAAATGTTCTACAACTAATCTTTCAGTGCTTTTAACAAGTTCATTAACTACTATTAAAGAGCTTATCACAAACTATTGTAATAAAATATATGAACATAGTGGTATAAACTATTTTTGGAGTGTAAAAATTCTTCGGATGTTTTAGATAAATTACATGCTTTTGATGGTCCTTTTGATTCTGTTGACAGTTTTGATTTTCTACTCTTTACACTACACTCCACACTATCTTATCAAACAAAAGTTTTCCTATTTAATTAAATGGTCGTTTGGTAAAGCTGAATGCAAATATATTTGCTGCAACTCATTTAAAGCCTTCTTCTCTAATGAGAAAGGTAAATATGCTAGATATACTTACTGGAGGTGTGATGAGATGATTGAAGCTGTTAATTTTCTCCTTGATAATATTTATGTACGTTTCGGCAACAAAGTTTATCGACAGGTTGTAGGTATCCCTATGGGCACTAATTGTGCCCTTTAATAGCAGACTTGTTTTTGTACTGTTACGAATCACAGTTTATGACTAAACTCAGTAAAGACCCGTCGAAATTGCATTTAATTGATAAATTCAACAACACTTACCATTATCTTGATGATATTTTTCGTTAAATAATCAAGAATTTTCTCAATATACTGCTGAAATTTACCCCAAGGAACTTATTTTAAATAAATCAAATTTAAACGGTAATAACTGTCCTTTCCTAGATTTAGATATTTAGGTTTTAAACGGAAACTCCACACTAAAATTTACGACAAAAGGGACGATTTTCGTTCCCTATTGTTAATTTTCCATTTTAGATGGTGATGTTCCTTTGGCACCATCTTACAGTGTTTATATTTCACAGCTCGTTCGCTATTCCCGTGTCTGTTGTGACGTTTTTGATTTTAACGAACGTAATCTATGTATTACTGGTAAATTATTAAACCAGGGATATCGTTACCATAAATTACTTAAAACCTTTACTAAATTTTTCCATAGATATAAAGATTTGGTTTTGAAGTTTGGTTGTACCTGTAGAAAACTTATTTCAAACGGGATAGCACATCCTCATTTTACGGAAATGTTGTTAACCGTGCCCGGAAATTTAGAAATGATCCTTGTAAACTTATCGCTCCTTTAAATAAACTTATTCTAAAAGGTTACCAATTCAACACTGTAATAAGATCATTGAATATTGTTTTTATTGGTATAAATATTGATTTTGTTATCAGTAAATTAAAAGCAAACTAAATATTACTAGTATGTTTTATACATATACACATTCATGGATCTACAATCTGTCGATACCTGTATCTTGGCATTGCACAAGGTCATGTTTTTCTCTGACTGTTTATGACGTCTTTACACTAAATCCATTGGATGTTGGATGTGTACGGATTGATAATTTAGTCGTAGATGCATGATTTTTATTAGTTGTTAGTGGCTTTGAACTAATTGTCAGATAACTGCGAGTACTCTCAGATCTGTTCCTAGTGTCTTTTGTTGTTTGGATGTACAAGTACCCTGCCACGTCCACTTGTATTTTTGTCCATCTGATGAGTTAAGCCTTTTTGCAACTGATTTTTATAGTTCGTTCTTATGTTGTACTGTTATATCACTGTCCCAGGTTAGGGGGAAGGTTGGGATCCCGCTAACATGTTTAACCCTGCCACATTATGTATGTATGTGCCTGTCCCAAGTCAGGAGCCTGTAATTCAGTGGTTGTCGTTTGTTTATGTGTTACATATTTGTTTTTCGTTCATTTTGTGTACATAAATAAGGCCGTTAGTTTTCTCGTTTGAATTGTTTTACATTGTCATTTCGGGGCCTTTTATAGCTGACTATGCGGTATGGGCTTTGCTCATTGTTGAAGGCCGTACGGTGACCTTTAGTTGTTAATTTCTGTGTCATTTTGGTCTTTTGTGGAAAGTTGTCTCATTGGCAATCATAGCACATCTTCTTTTTATAACACTTACATTTTCAAAATTAACTTCAGATCGATATTTTGAATTCATTGATTTATTGAGAGAAATTGTAAACCTAGGCATTTTTTGGAGAATTGTAGAAAGTACTAAAACAAGAGCCCACAAATGTTATATGCTTAAATGCATTATTGACTCTTTTACTTAAGAAAAACAAACAGAGGAATGTTTAATTATATAATTGACCAAAAGCTGGTAAGTTTTAAAAATATGTAGTTTTAAGATTTTTGAAAATATATTTTACTGGATTATTTCCCTTTGTACCGTATAAAATCAATATTTATGGCATCATAAATTGTAAATGTACTATGTTCATAGTTACTTTGACATGCTTGACTAACTTGTTAAATACTATTGTAGCGCTTTTGAAAAGAAACACTTACGTTTCAAAGTTATCTACAGATTGCTATTTTAAATTCATTGATTTATTGAGAGAAAATGTAAATTTAGGCATTTTTGAGTAGAATTCTAGAATATACTATAATGAGACCCCAGCAAGTTTATTAGCTAAAATACATTATTACTATTACAATTAAAATAAAAAGGACAATATCTTTATATCTTATATGGACCAAAGTTTGGATAGTTTAAAAATTAGTACTTTTATGGTTTCTGAAAAACAAAATTAATTTACTGGATTATCTCACTTTGAATAATCCACAAATGTACTGATGAGTTATTAAAGCTAACCAGATAAAATCTTTTTAGTGACTTCTTTCACAATGTTGTTTCAGTACACACAGTTTTAATCAAGTCTGATGATCCTTCTGGTTTGCATGTTTTTATGATAGACTAGGTGTTGAATATAAAATGGTATTCAATTGCATTTCTTAGTTAAATCGGTAGTCTTGTTAAAATTCACTTGCTGCAAATGTAATGGTGACGTCGACTTCTTTTCGGATAAGTCATTACTTACATCCAAACATTGTACCATGTAATCTTTTCTAGACAATTTATGACGTTTTCACATTGATCAATAGTATGTGTACCGTTTGATTGTTCGTATTGAATACATTATGTTAATCATTCTTTACTGGCTTTGGACTAGCTTTCATTAACTGCGAGTACTATCAAATCTGTTTTTGTGTTTTTATTGTTAGTTGTGTTATCCTTTGTTTCGTTCTGAATGATGAAGCCCTTTTCAAATGGCTTTTATCGATTGGTCTTATGTTATGCTATAACACCACTCTTCTATGTTAGGGCGCCTCTAACTTGATTAACTATGTCAAATTATGTATGTGCTTGTCCCAAATCAGGAGATTTTTATTCAGTGGTTGTCGTTTCTTGCTATTTGTCATATATGTCTTTCTAAGGCCATTAGTTAGTTTTTGAATTGCTACAGATTTCGTCATGTCAAAGCCTTGTATAGCTTGTTGTAAGCTATATGTTTTGCTCATTATTGGAGGTCATACGGTGATATTTTTATTCATAATGGTGGTCTCTCGGCTCACCAAAGGTGTTTCCATTTTTAAATTTGTCTATACTCGAGTACACTATTGTTTTGGATTCTAATTAAGAAAAAGTACATCATATTTTTGACTGCTGCAAGGTTTTACTTCAACATGGTATATTTTCTGAAACACATAGTATCGTTCTGGTATGTCTAAACCATTGTTATACAGGGCATGATATTTATATTTTTGTTTGAACATGAATTGTCCGATGATACGTTTTTATTTGTATTTTTATTTTCATTTCTCAAATTAGCTTTAAATGTACATTTTGATCTCTTAAACAATCAGTGAATACATACCAATACTTTTTTAAAAAGTTCTACAACCAAATTATGGTAAAACTCAATATTAACGGAAGGGTAACAGTCTATGCTCCATTACTGACACGCATAGTATTCGGGTTTAGTCTATTGTTAACTAATGATTGGTGATACAATATGCTGCAAAGCAGATTGGTAGACGTCTCTTGTTTAACTTGAGGACATTACATAATTTGTAGTTCTTGTTTACATCTTAATTATCGCTGATATTATATTAAAGATCTTACTCGAATTGAGGGCGCGTAAATACCACTATTGTAATGTTGGATAACCGGTACATTATTTGATCGATTGAAATCGTACCTCGAGATGAGGACTTAACCAAAAAGCAGACGTTAACAAAGACAATTACAACTTGCAGGTTAGCCTAATAACTACGCACATGTTTTGAAACACAATAATACTGATAAATTGTCATCAATGTTTGTGGTATATGTGTGTTCTTTTCTTGATCTGTGTGGCTTGGGCTTGTTAGTTTTAAAAATGTGATTTGGCACAAAACAAAACAAAAAACAAAACCTTTATTAGAATTATATTTTGGCAGGCCGTTTTAATCACTGAAATAGGATCACTTTTTCATCAGACATTTGTTTCAAATACTCAACATGATCAGTACTAGTATATATATTTTAAATATTAGGCCGTACGTGTCATTCGACTGAGATAGCATTACTTTGTGTTCATCGTGACATTGCTGTTGCACTTGACAACAACTGTTGTGCCGTTTAAATACTGTTTGTTATATCGGCTGCCTTTGATGTGATCGATCATTCTATTCTTGTGAAGCGGTTGGAACACTCTTGTTGGATAATCGGTATACCATTTAATCGACTGAAATTGTATCTCAAAACAAGGACTTAACTCATTGCTTTTTGGTTCTGTTCTTTCGGATGAAATTCCACTCAAGTATGGTGTTCATCAAGGATCGATTATGGGACTAAAACTTTATTGTATCTTACCAACACCAATTGACAAAATATGTAAACGCCACAATATGTGCTATCAATGTTATTCAGACGACACACAAGTGTATCTCGTTTTCAAACTACTTGATAATCGGTCGAACATATCAAGGCGATTTGAGGCTTTTGTGGCGTAAATCTGAACGCAATGCATCGGAATCTCCGCTACCATAGTTCAGAGATTACATCGCGTCCAGTAGCAAGGGTCATTACAAGGAGTAAAAAGTATGACCACACCACACCAATCCTTAAGTCTATTTTTTCGCTGCCTATAACTTATCGATGCCAAAATAAACTTCTTTTGTATGTGAGATAAGGAAGTACGATGCTTTGGATAACGCAAAATGTTAGAACTTAAAAGATTTTGTTAGAATAGTGAATAAGATTAATTTTGATGCATCTACTTAAATAGTAGATGAAACCAGTAAGTCAATTCAAAAGGTGCAGATAAATTTTGTGTCTTTGAACCCATGGTTATTTTCAACCGGTAATGCTCGATATTAGGCAGGATTTTTTGTGTCGAATATGCTTGATGAAAGAGCTGTTTTTTAAGATCTAAGAATAAACTATACCTACATTCTTAGGGCATACAGTATAAGGCAATCTTTAAAATGTTTAAACTTGTTTTTTAAAGAGTTCAAATTCGTTTCTTATTTCAATTAAAATGGATGCAGAGAGGTACAGATAAACAAAAATTGAAAAAAAAACTTCCTGTTTATTACTTTGACAAATAGCAAAATTGTCTTTTTTGACTTGTAGAAAAATCAGGTCATTTGTCTTCTTTGATTTACATTGTTTTACATTATGTCATGTATGGTGCCTTTTTGTAGGCTGGATGGGGTTTTGCTCACTGTTGATGGTCATGTTGTGACCTAAAGTTGCTAACGTTTACGTCATTTTTTTATGGTTGCCTAATTGGCTTTTACGCGTGCTCTGTTTTTTTACAGTGAGTTAGAAACAATTGAAAAATACGTCATAAAAGAGAGGCAACATATACCAAAGGGACATTTAAACTCAAAAATCGAAAATAAACTGACAACACCATGGCTAAAAATGAAAATGACCAACAAACAAACAACAGTACACATAATACAACATTGAAAACTAAAGACTGAGCAACACGAACCTCACCAAAAACTGGGGGTGATCTTAGGTGCTCCGGACGGGTAAGCAGATCCTGCTCCACATGTGGCACCCGTCCTGTTGCTCATGTTAGTACAAACCCTGTAATATGTCTGATTCGAAAGGTCAAATTCGAGAAAAAAGGGACAGGATTTTAGTTACAACATTTGGAACATATCCAATACCATCTGTGAAACGGATATTCCATAACGGTCAACCAACTCGTGATGGCGTCCGTAAAATCTACGAAGGGATGATTTCAAATTCACCACTTGGAACTCTTGGTTTAATAGCTTCCTTGTCATAAATTTTTGTGATTTAGCAATTGTTTTAACTTGTAACTATTAAGCAAGATATAATACACATTCTAAGTATACTAGCACCCACTATAAATCTGTTGCACAGAATAGAGATATAACTAACGAAATGTCATGTTTTACGCTTAACCCCGCAAAATTTACCTCTCTGATGTTTCCCCTTAAACACATTTACTTTTCAATGGTATAATTACATAAAAGTAAGAATACCTCATGCTGTAATTATGTAGTTTAAAGATTGTCATTGACTTATAGAAAATACTTTTATTTCAGGAAATAATTCTGATCTGACAACCACACAGGAACATAAAAAATGAAATCGAAAAACTAGAATACTGTAAACCAACTTATTTTCGCGATCGATTTATATTTGGGACTTTCGCTAGTAGAAAAATAACGCGAATATAAATCTTCGCAAAAATTTAAAACTTGGATTTTTCTTTTTCTAACTACATCAAGTAAATTTGAAAATAGCGATATCAAATCGCCGCGAAGTGGGCTAGAAAGGGCTGAACGCGAAATAAAGTTTCCGCGAAAATTAATTGGTTTACAATATGCATTTTAATGAATATGTGTTTATATTTTCATTTTCTAATATGACGTTTTCTTTTTTTTCTTAACTCAAACCATTAACCTACATACACTTTTGAGGTCTCTTTAATATCCACTAAACATGTATTGTCTTTGATTGTCATACTGTGTACCAACCAAAACAGCACCTTGAGTCATTGATTGCATGCATGATTGAAACGAGAAACTTACATTTCCTACGAGTGTTTGGTTGTGATATGCAGGTGCAAAATGTGTTTGCAGATTGCTTGCAAACCTTCCACTATTTGAAGAATAATCATTCGTTAGCTCTTCCCCTAGATATCGGTCTATAGGTCGAATATTTCTATCATATCCATAATATCCTTGCATATGCGTATCGCTATAAACATATGTATTTCCCATTTGGTCATTCTGATAGTTGTATGTCTGATGTTCATCTTGAAAACCATGGTTACCGAGTTGTCCTTTATTAGTGCAATGGTCAGAAGAAAATGGATCAATATTCTCAAGTGACACATTTTGGCTGTGTGTTTCTGTCGACATGTTTTTAGCATTCGCTTTTGTTGTTTTCTGCGTAAACAATAGTAGATATACAAACATAAAAGATGAAGAACACAACAAATAATGACAACAACAAATACACCACGTGCCCACGGTTTATGGTTTGAACATGCTCCTCCAAACTTTACGTAAAGTAAAGCAGGATCGTCGCTATACCAAAGGTACAACAAAATACTATTTTCTGTGTAATATAAAATGTAATAACTTACAAGACATTTCCCCACATTGTTCTTTCTTGTGACATTTATAAATTTCTGACACAGAAAAGCAAAAAATGTTGCCAATTATTCCTAAAAATAAATCAGGTTCTTCTAAAAATCGACAGCGTTCTTTAACAGCCCATCTTTCACAACATCCGTATATGCATCCAAATAAAAAACGATAAATTATAAAGATAATAACAAATACACTGTATTCAGCGGTTACGAGTGCAATTAAGAGAATACGTGGCCCAATTTCAAACAACCGTGCAAACCAGTGAAAAATTTTAACCTTAAAGTTATCATCATGTTCATTATCTGTCTTTCGAACTTGATGTTTGAGGGCATTCAACGACCATGCAAGTCCAAGGGCAGATGCAGTCATACTCAGATAACGAATGATACCTGTAACAAAGAGTATTTAATTGAAATGTACAACTATTGCAATGTGTTTCTTTACAAGTGATGTTTAATTGCAATGCCATTTTCCGCAAACTACAAATTGTGTGTTTGCTTATTCTTAAACTTTTGAAACAATTATAATTATTCAAAGCAAAAATGTATCAAATGACAGGTTAATAAATTGATTATTGATAAAACTATGAAAAAATTGGTGTTAGGGTGCTTCCATATTGTTTACAGTGCAAAGGAGCAGTTCTTGCCAAACAATATTTTATCAACTATGTTTTGTCAACATGTTTTTTATATTGGTTATATAAACCTTTGCCACAAATTTCACCACATTTCAATGAGGACTACAGACGCGAAAGTGCTGGTTTTATAACTTCAGGAAAAGAATGAGTCGATCATAAAATCGATCGGTTTTTCTTGGTCACCTGAGATCACCCCCAATTCTTGGTGAGGTTCGTGTTGCTCAGTCTTTGGTTTTCTATATTTTTTTGGGTACTGTTGTTTGTCTGTTTGTCTTTTTCTTTGTTAACCCTTGGCGTTTTCAGTTTATTTTCGACTTAAGAGTTTTAATGTCCCTTTGGTATCTTTCGCCTATCTTTTAACGATGGATATGAAAAGTACAAGGAAGGACCATATTCTATTCCGCAATCTACCGTGATGAGCTAATGGACTTTTTGATTGAGCCCATGTATTTTTTTTTTTTTTTAAATTTCTTTAATCACTTACTTGTAGTAGAAGAGTCCATATGTGTGTCTTTAATTGCCAGGTATATTTGCACTGTTAGTTGTGGAGCTGACTCTAGTGTAGCTTCCACCAGAGTCAAATAAGATGTAAGATATTGCCATCTGATGTTTTCTTTTCCACGCGCTAGCAGCTGAGCATAACTACAAATATAACCAAATTTGAATATTAAATACCTGCTATTTTAGACTATAAAGTTTAAATATAATATTTGCTTTTTGGTAAACTATTGAATTAAGCCAAGACTGTTTTGTATAGTGCACGTGAATGAATATACTAGTATTTATTTACTCAACGGCTTTTAATTTGATGCAATACACTTTATTCAATGGACACCAATTGCTATTGTTATTTAAATTTAAAGGTAAAATTAAAATTATATTTTATCCATTCCAATTCAAAGTGACTACATGTGTACTTGTTTTTTTTTCTTTTCTAAGAGATAGATTCAATAAAATGGGGTGTGTTTTATAGCCATTGATTTTTCTAAAATCAACATATTGTCTTTTGCTGCATGGAGTTCTTAATGATTATACATAGACAAATTCATTATGTTATGCACAAACTTCGACATACCAGAAAACTTCAAAATGATGAATACATGACGATGGATAAGATAAACAAAATCTTTATACATGTCATGTATAAACTCATTAAAAAAAACAATAAAGGTCGTTACATTTATTTGCGGCAACAAATCAACGAGCATTGGACTACTGAACATAATGTCTTTAACTTTTATCAAATTCTTAACCGGGAAGATTTCTAACGGATGAATAACTTGAGGATCTGATATTTATACCGACTCCTTTTTTCACAATTTTACGATGCAAAAGTAAAGTGGAGAAAGCACAACCACATATGTTCATCTATAATTATAACCGAACTTTTAATGATATTATTAAAATGTTAATATGCAGATTGAGGTCACGCTGATAAATATGACGTGGTATGTGCGTCATGAATATTTATTTATGGCTAACCGTCATATGTATACAAAATAAATAAAGCAAGCAGCAAGCATATTCATTACTGTACGAAAAAACTAGGTATTTACATAAAATAACTTACATGAATGTTGGCAACAATGCTGCAAATGGACAGACAATCAGTATTAACACCAAACCAAACAACTGGAACGCCAATTGTTGTTTACATGATAGATCCTGGTATGTACATAACCACTCGTCGTGTTGCTTTGCAAAGAAAACAAATGCTATGAAGAGAACGGGGGCGAAAGTAAAAGCCATGACCAGCAAAAACTGTGAAGTTTGTCCAATTGATATGTAATGTATGAACAAGAAGACATCAGACACAGTGTCGAACAAGTACAGAATATATGTAAGCAAAGTTATTGCAACATGAACTGTTGCCTTTGTGTAAGAATCATGATACGGTTGCCTCCCAGAGCAGCACACTCGATAGACAGCTGCATACAAACTTATAACTAAAACCATACCAAAAATCGCAGTAGCCATAATGAATATTTTGAAAGAATCACTAATCGTTGACAAAGTATCTGAAAATATAATTTTAGTGTAAGTTAATGGTTGATGCCGTTTTCGGCATAATGTTGGCTGGCTCAGAATTGTCCATTTTCTAATCGAGAAAAAGTACCAAAAATACTGACTGAAATAAACAAACGAATTGCACATTGTTTTAAGGTCATAAGTGGATTAAACAAATTAAATAATGTCAAAGGACACGGTAGATATAGTATTCTGTTAGGATTGTGATTTTCAAGTGTGACCACGTTTTTTTTTTTTTTTTGGCGTGAATATGTTAAGAAAAGCTAAAAAGCACACTTTCTTTCTAGCAAGACGTGAACGATATGCTTGCACTAAATAAGCAAGATAGGTTGGTATTTGTGATACCACCATACTATCAACCATACATTATTTTGAGTTACAAAAAGCTTTCTTAACTGTACATTCCGCTTGATCCAAAGTAGACAATTGTGTCCATATTCACCGGGTAAACAGGTTTCTTATTTTTAGAGAACAAATAACGACATGTATCTACAGAACTCTGCGAAGGACGTTAATCACATGTTCAATACATATTTTTATTTCCAAGGGTCCATATTAATGCTTACAGATCATTTATGTTACTGTTAATTAGATAATACATTCAATTCAAATTTTATTGTCATAGTCAAATATTACAGGGGCGGAATAAGCGTGTGTGTGTGTGTGTTTTTTTTTTTTTTTTTTTTTCTGGTTGTTTTTCGTTGGAGGGTGTTCCTCCAGGCGTCTTTTTCACAAAAGGAAATGCCTTTACCAAGTCAGGAATATGACAGTTTTCCATTCGTTATATGTGTTTGATTTTACCATTTTATACAGGACATTTCGTTATGAATTTTCCTTGGTGTGCGGAATTTATGTTATTGTACTTTTTAGTATAATATAAGTGTTTTTATTTAATTTTTCTGTTTGTCTACTGCAGTTCCCCATTTTGCGAGTCCATAGTTTTAAAACTGCATGGGTATAAGATATACATGCATATGATTTTTTATAAACATTTACCAGATGTCGTAGTTTCAAAACTCTCAAATGGTGTTGTGATGGTGCTGTTTATGGTCGATGTCTCAGTTTTAGTACAATTCAAATAATATAAGTATGTAATGAAATCCGAATCGGATGGAGTCGTCATGAAGTCCATAGCTGAAAGTTGCATATTAAGTAACACAATTGTAATTTGAATGAACATTTATCTTTGTCAACATTTTGTACATTTTGTACAAGTCAGCTTTATCTTAACTAATCATGATTGTTGATGTGGATTTACAATTGAAATGCATAACAATAACACATTAAATGGAAAAGCTTCATCATTAAATTCTATGTTTAATAAATATTGATCTGTTGTTGTTCGCTTAACATACAGTGGCAAGTTACTCAATAATTCATGACGAATGTGTATACAGTATATTGAAGTTAAATTGTTGCCCTTGCTATGTGGGCCGTTAATCACTAATGCCATTGCGTATGATTATTCGTAACCATGAAACAGGAACTTGATCTACCACATCAGCTTTTCAAGACTCCCTGGCGGCTCACTTTAAGCTGTTCATGCGAACGAAATGACCAGCTAGCCTATTTTACCAAATGTTTAGAACACAACTTTTGGTGTAGGCCCTTGTCTATTGTTGAAAACCGTATGTTAATCTTTTTTAATAGTTTATTGTGGAAAAAATTTATATATTGGTATATGATAAGAATTATTACGAAATGTGGGAATTGATCACTGCAAAAGTAACACAATAAAATCAACGGCTTTTGTTGTGGATATCCACCACTAGTATAGATTTCGAATTGAAAAGCAGTCTTAAACGAAGATAACCTAATGGTTCTCAATACTCTTCAATTTCGTACTTTATTTGGCCTTTTTAACTTTTTGTTTATTCGAGCGTCACTGATGAGTATTTTGTAGACGAAACCAGAGTCTGGCGAATATAAGGTAAAAGTCCGAATCAGCCATTTCCCGTCATTTAAAAAAAATCAAATATCTCTAAAAGGAGTTCCATAACCTTTCAATATTTTTAGCTTATTTTGTTCCTAAACTAATGCTCTTCCGACTTATAGTATCAATTTTAAATTCTAGATTTTTTAAATTTCACCTAAGTACATCCTTAATACTGTCAAAAAAAAAATATACATAGATATAGAATTTAAACATTGTGTAAGGAAAATACAATCAATCTTATTGACAAATCGGTTATTTTAAATTATTATTAAAGTCATTTATAACAAGTTTCTGCTGATCACAAAGTCAATATTATTCTTGAACCAGTGCACGCATGTATACTTAATTCAGTTCTCAGTGCAATTGATTTACATTTCCATGATTTCGTCGTACCAATAACGTACACTAAAGTACATGACAAAAATAAAGTCTTCCATGTCTGATCATCGAAAATGTTGGCTGATATTTAATTTTCGACTTCAGCTATCGAAGTTTACCGAATTGTGTACTTGATGTACGTTCTAAACAGAAAGAAGTAGCTTGTGATATATAAGTGAGATACAAGTGCGGAATTAAGTTTAGTTTTAACTAAATTGATACAAGTGCGGAATTAAGTTTAGTTTTAACTAAATTGTCCATATGGTTACTAGACTTAAGCATTCCAGTGTTTAATTGATTTGGTGTATTTTAAAGATTTCTGTCAGAATCTATTTCTTCTAGATTTCTTCCACTATTGTTTACTTTTTCTGTAAACATGTTTTTTTTTTTTTTTTCATCTTGTGCTGTATTAAAGAACCAATGACATACAGTTGAGTACAACCCATTGCTTATCAATTAAAACATTATAACTTCACTATTCAGTCTATTTTGGATTACAAATATTTTGGTTTCAATCTTCACAGAAGAGACATATATTATCGAAGTGCGCATCTGGTGCAGAACAAAATTGTTACCGTTAATGTTATTACTCCAGTTAAATTTTCCCAAGCCTTCCACGATTTTATCTTAATGATCTGACGAGTCATTCTTAAACTCCTCAATTAAGAGTTTTGTTATTAGCATTTCATGTATGAATGTAATTGTTTACATTGTCAGCTTTTGATATTTTGTATCTTTCCTCAATTTGATGCCTGTTGCAGTTAAACTTGTTCATTGTTTGTAGATGCTGTAACATTCATTATCATAATCAAATGTGGACAAACTAAATGCTTGTCACTGTTTAAATAGCAGCAATGACATCCATCATAATGTTATGAGTTGTCTCACATACCCTAGGTTTACATGTACCCCCTTTAATCAAAAGAGAAACTAAAAGAAAGTCCATGTGCTATATTATCTTAAATTGAAACAGTGCATTTATTTTCAATTCCATTTACAAATGTTATGTACAAGCCATGAGACAGAAAAAATGATGACATTGCTGATATCGAAAGAGTCGCAACATGAGGGAACTATATATCTTCTGACGATTGATTGATGCATGAATAGCGTATATTAAACATTTATCGTGCATTATCAGGACGTCAAACTCTCAACAATTTCTTCAAATGGCGGAGTTTGCACAGTAAGCCTAACTGACTTAAATATGTTATTGGGGAATCTTTCGTACTGCGACTGAAAAAATGAGGGATTATTAGATATAGACAGAATTTTGACGTGGTTGCATATTTATACACTCCAAATAACCTGTTTTATGCAAGAACGTAAAAACCCAGGTGACCATTTTTCCAAAGTTTACCCTTTTAGTAGTAGTTTTCTGAGTATAAATGCCATAAGCAATATCAATACCTTTATGTTAAACGTTTAGCATCACATTAATGACAAATGTATATGTATCAATCAAAATATTTGAAATATGTGCATCTTTAAAACGCTATTAATTGCAGAAAAAATATAAAATGTATTTCAATAATATTGATATTTTGAAGTACAATTATATCAAATTGACAAGGCAATTTATTAACATATAACAAAATTTAACTCACTGCTTTTTTAAAATTAAATTCGACAGAATCCTTTTCAATGGTATTTGGACTTCGATTCGTTACCAGATAAATTATATAATCTTGCAAGATATCAGCAGTTCATGTACTTGTCCTACTTTTTGTGCATGTGATCTGCATATCAATAAGACAGATCATACGTTTAGATAAAAACAATAACTCTTATGTTAAATATAAACACCTTGCGCAGTACAGTATAATGCGATCTGTCTAATCATAGAAGAAAACGGTTCCATTTTGTAATACTTTGCATCGATCATTTTCGTTCTTCTATATGTCAAATGTACAGGAAGAGCAAAGAAACAAAATACAAAGTGTTATTCATGTTAGTATGGAATAGAGAATATAAAAGAGGAGTGTGTCAAAAAAACAACACCCTAACCACAGATTACAAGGCAAGGCCACCAATGGGTCTTCAACGAAGCGGCACAGTTTCGCATCCAGAGGCGGGCTTTAGCTCACCCCTAAATAATACTGTAAACGAACTAGATAAACGAAATGAACGCTGCACAGAACTCCGAACTATAAACTACGGTGACCTATAGTTGTAAACTTCTATGTCATTTGGTCTCTGCTGGAAAGTTTTCCATTGGCAATCATACCACATCCTCTTATCTTGATAACAAAGGACCCTAAATTAAAAAAAAAACAAACAAACACACACACACACACACACAACCACAACAAACAAAGGATAGAGGTTCCTGGCTTGGGACGACGTCATATACGCTTATATACTACATTTAATTTAATGCACAATATAGATTTATTTTCTTTTATTCTTTCCCTTCTTTATGTTTAATTCGATGTATGAATGAATAATCTCATCTTATAGATAGAAAATGAAAGGATATAGAGTAAATGTACATGGGACAAAATCGCACACAATACATAGAAAACAGAAAATTATCAATGAACAGGGCTTTTATTCCTGTTCTTCATCTTGACAATTGATGTAGGGCCTTCAACAATGAACAAATCATTCATACCCTACAACAAGGTCAAGACGGCCCCTAGCGTCGACATAAGCGGTACTATTGATAAAAATAAAGTAATTTTGAAAGACATCAATCGCCGCTAAAATATGCCTTGAAGTTACACATGTAACACGGGAGCGGTCAATGAATTACATAATTTATAATTACGGGCGAGGTTTTTGAACATATATTTGTCATACATTGCCCAACAAAAGACCATTAATTTCGAAACAACAAATGATAGACAATACATATATAACTAAACAACAAATGATAGACAGCACGGGGCACATCGAAATATATGTAAGAAAACCTAGCAGTTTAAAATAGTATGAAAGGGCAATATACAAAACAGATGACCAGACCAGTATTTTGAAGAAATTTAACCAAACATGAAATTTTGACGGTGTATTAATATGAGAAATTCTCACATGAACAAGCACACCAACCTGTTTGACTAATATCCATGTATATACATTATTATAAAAATAGGAACAGCATTGCGTTTTACCTTATAAATCGCCTTGATCATATTTGTAATTAAAAAAAATAATAACAGTTTTTTCATACTTTATTTTTTATATATATTTTATTAATTATTATTCATTCTAACAATATATCAGATATTTCTAAGCAAGTTTTGAAAGTCAGTTAAAACAGATTATACTTTCCAATTTTGTCAATGTTCTTTTTATGCAAATGAAAATTAAATCTTTGGTTCTTCGTTGATCCATCAAGAAATTTTGTAGATGTTTCTGGACTTTGCCGTTTCAGAATCTAATACTGACTAACAATTTTCTAAACAAGGTGAATTTAAACAACGGCATGATGTGTTTTTCATTTTGGGGTATAAACCATTTAGATTCTGAAACGGCGGATTCCTTATGAAAATATAGAAGAGTTGGTATGATTGTCAATGAGACAATTAACCATCAGAAAAAACTGACATAAATGGAATCAATCATAAAATAATGTCACTTCGCTTTAACGAGGAACAAAACCCATACCATATAAACAGATATCCAAAGGATCGAAAAGACAAAGTATCAACAATTCGAGCGAGAAAACCAACGGCCTGATTTATGTATAGAACAATGAACGAACAACAAATATATTTAATCAACAAATACTGAATTACAGGCTCTTGATCATGATAAGCGACATACATAATGTGACAGGGTTAAACGTGTTTGCCATTGATCAACTCGTAATCTAAACTGAGATGGTGTAGGTATGTAGGTATCAAAGGCATTGAAAAGACAAACTATAAACAATCCGAGCGAGAAAAACAAACGACCTGATTTATGGCTAAAGCAATGTTACTCGATCAGTCATAAAAAGTATGTCATTTTTATTTCATTTTTGACAAAAAAAAAAAAAAGAAATTCAATAAAAGTATATCGACCATCGTGATAATGATAACTGAGTTTTACTAATCGTGTTGCAGCGTTTAAAGGCATTCGAAGTGTGTCAATCAGTCTGTTTAGTTACAGTCTGTAATTATGTTAAACCAGCATTTCATTTATTTTCGTAGGTACCAATTTTCGTGGTTTTAGGAAAAATGCATTTACGTGTTTATTTGATTTCGTAGTTACACAAAAGTCTGCATTTAAGCTTATTGAACATGTTTACTTCGTTAAATATTTTAATTCGTAGATCATATGTATCCCTGAAATCCACGAAAATTGGTATCCCAAAAATAATAATGAATAAACAATATGTGGATACTTGTATTGGCGGACAGCAATGTAATAATTTTCCTCCTTTGTAGATATTTTCATTGTGTTTATACTTCAAACATTGCCTGGACAGGTATTGGATACAAGAGTATAGCTATTGTGATTTCACATTAGTTTGAAGAATATATATTGTTGTACTAAATGTGACAAATGCTTCTATACCTGTATGTTCTATTATTCAATTTTAATCCTTGGATAATGTATACTAGTTGGAGCTGTAGAAATAGAATATACACAGAAATTACATTGATATGTTTTTTTTTTGCGTATTTTATATATGCTTTTTAATCTGTATCATTGCTTAATTGATGGCTTGTAGATGATAAACAATAAGAAACATCTTCAACGTGTTTTAGTTCCACGAAGAACTAGGTATGGCATTGTAAATCTGCATTAAATAATGATCATTGATCCTACAGCTATTGACAATAAATAATTAATAATTTAGGATATTAGGTCTTTCTACTTTTTTTTTTTTTTCTTCCGCCACATATTTTCTTGCAGAGTTTTTATGTTTCGCAACATGTCGATAAGATAATTCGCATATGATATCATACAGTTAATGTGCTTTTTATTTTCACCCTGTATGACCGAACACTTTTCTTTGGAAGAGTAATCTCCCTAAAAACTGGTTTTTATTTCTTGTTATTACTACTCCTTTGCAACCAAAACAAACCGACAAATTTATTTTTCCAAATTGCTCGTTATATCCTCATGATGTTCTGTTCTCATTTGTTCCAAGCAATATGGAGACTCCATATGATAGTTATTTCCCCTTCTGTATTTGATATAAGGGATGTATATTTGTAACTTGTAAACCATAAGTGATAGAGACCTAGGGTCTTTTGATTTAAGGTCATTGGTCCATTAGAAAGAAAATGAGGTCAATGTCAAAGGTCAAAGTCATATTCTAAATTTTGATTTTGGCTTGTTTTTACTTATCAGAAGCCATATAAGAAATCGACAAAATATTTTTACTTTATTGTTATATGCGACATGTCGTAACACATAAATATTGGTTGAATGGGTACGTTGACATTAAATGGGATTTTCTCCCCTCTCATATTTAAGACTAGCTGTATGGTAATATAACTCATAAACCGTATATAGTAGAGACCTAGTTTATTTTGATTTAAGGTCCTTACTTTATGATCTTGAAATTTAGGACAAGGTCATAGGTAAATTTGACGATCTATATTTTGACCTTTGCTTAAACTTCATATTTATACATGATAGAGCCATGGAACTTCTTGCATTAGGTTGCAAGCAATATGACCTTGATAAAGTCAAACAGAAGTGACCTTGTGTGAACCGGAAGTAGCTATTTGTTTGTACTTAATTAATGTAAAAGTATATAGCACCATATATTTTTAGAATCAGTGTCAAATAAACTATCATATTATAGCGGAAGTGACATTTTTAGAACCGGAAGTAACAAATTATCTCCCTTATTTCAAACAAAAGTGTATAGAAACCATATATTTTTGAAACCAGCGCACAGTTGGCTATCATTTGATACCTGCAATGACATTTTTGCTCAATTTTAATATTCTTATATCAAAATATATGTTTTCTTTTGTTGAAAGTCCTCCAAATGTTCTCTGAACAATGAACGATTGGTTTTTAATTTTTTTTCTTCTTCCGCCACTTACTTTCTTGCGGTGTATAGTGATTTCGCAAGATGTCGCTTAGATTTTTTCATATGATATCGAAGAGTTATTGCGCTTTTGAAACTGACCCAGTTCCTGTTTAACCGAACAATTTTTATTGTAAGAGTTATCCTCCCAAACACTGTTTTTCTTGTATGCGCATCTCCTTCGCAACCGTAAAAGATCACGACAAAATGATTTTACCAATTTGCTCGTTATATCCTAAGGATCTTAAAAATAATTTTGACCGAAGCGTTCCGGAGACTCAATATGAGAGTTATTTCCTCTTCTGTATTTAAAATAAGTGAAATGTAATTGGAACCGGTAAACCATAAGATATAGATACCTAGGGTCTTTGGATTTGAGGTCATTGGTGCACCAAAACGAAAATTAGGTCAAGGTCAAAGCTCAAAGTCAGGTTCTAAAGTTTGATTTTGGCTTATTATGGCTTCTTTTCAGAAACCGTATAAGATATCGACAAAATATTTTATTAAACTGTTTGTTGCGACATGTCATAACATATATATTTTGGTTGAAAGGGTGCATTGACATTTTATGGGAGTTTCCTCCCCTCTAATATGTAAAATAAGCAACATTGGGATATAACTCATTTCCCATATATAGTGGAGACATAGGGTCGTTTGATTTGAGGTCCTTGCTTAATGACTTTATGTCAAAGGTAAATTTGACGTTTCAAATTTTGACCTTTGCTATAGATTCATATTTATGCATAATAAAAGCATTTGTTTTTTGCATTAGGTTGTTACACATACTTCATAGAAAGTAGCAGTTACAACTCGGTCTAAATCTATAGCCCATGCTCTATCAATATATACGATTGACAATTCAATTCAGTTGGTTTTATTTCAGCACAATATTGCTAAATCACAATAAAGTTTGTTATATTCATGAATATCGTACATCATTCCTGTTTTAAATAATTCTATAGAATGCAGTAAGAGTCAAATAATGTAAAACTCCAGAAAGATGCACAATATTTGCATATGAGACTGCTTGTGCAAGTTTCTGATCATCCAAGATTGATGTATGCACCAAAATGTTTTTGTCTTCATATATCATACTCCTCAGTGGCACTCGAATTGAAACATTTGGACATCCTATTCAAATACGAAGTGAAAGAGCATTAACAACCGAAAATTCCAAAAGTTGTACAAAATATTTTTAAGGCAACCAATGTATGTCAATTGACCAAGTTCATATAGCGTGAGTGCTTACTGCCGTGCTTTGATCGATTCCAGTATTTTTTGGTGTGAATTAATCTTTTCAGATTTGTGTTTTTGTGTTTTTATGTTTCAAATTAGGTCCCTCTTTGGAGAAAGTCACAGCGAATAAAACTTGTCGTAATAGCCTTCATTTCCAAATTTGCAGCAATTTGTTTATTCCTGCAAGACATGCTGCCATGACCAAATATACGACAATTAAAGCAAGGAAGACAATGTTGAATTCGAGTATCATATACAGAAATAAAACGACTCGAAATAAATAGTTTTCATTAGCACTTGGTTTGTTTTCAGACTGACCATTTTAACCTTATCTTTATTAACCCTTTTTAACCAACTATACCATGTATACCTTGTACATTTATTTTATGTTACGGACTAAAAGTTCTAAAAAACCAAAAGCTCTACAATGGAACCTAAAGATTATCTAATATGATTGCCGCAAATGTAAAAAACAGAGTTTACCTGTTTTAACATTCAATCAAAAGAAGGAAATTATTGAAAAGATACAGAATCAAAATATGTTCATAATACAAGGACAACATACATGCATACATAAAGTCTTACAAAGACAATCATCGTGTCAGGGATGACCTTAATTATATTTACATGATTAACCAACCAGCTACCGCATTCCTCAGGTTAAATTATTGAACAATTCTTAAAACAAAATTATGAAAAGAAATATGATAAAATACAGATGATAAATTAAATATGTAGTATTAGTCGTGACCTAACGGCAAACAAGTTGAAATGTTTATATAGTTTTCTTATAAATCGGGCATATCATTCTTTTTTATCTTTCAACCTGTATAGCATAAGGGACCCTACCGGAAGACTTAGCTCTGGATGGTCACAGAAACAGACACACACTATGTATCCTACCTGACCAAGGCAATGATAACGAGATATCAGTGGTAGTTTCAAGAGTGAAAAACACACAAATAGTATCCGATAAATCAAATTTCTGATTTCCATCATAATGTCATTGTTAATATATCACGATATAAAGTATTTTTGAACTCATGCCCTGCTATTTGACGTCAAAAGTTGCATATTTTGACACCCGGATGACATACTACAGAACAATATGCAAAAAAGAAAGACATTAAAAGACGGAAGATTTCTCGAAGACAATTCAATTGGTACTAAGACAACGGTGAAAATGATTCCTGTCTAACCTGACTTTTTAACATTTCCAATTGTATTCTAAATGAATATGTAGAACGTGTTTGAAATAAATATGATGTGTGTGCCTTTTACCATAAATATATACTTACATTAAATTACATACGTAAATGTTCGCAACATTACTGAGTATAAACTCAACATGGATACTGTTAGCATCCTGATTACCACGCCGCAATATCGACATTGATGAACATATGTTGGAAACCAATTCTCAATGTCCTTTGTGATGTTGTTTCCGACACCTTGTTGATGAAAATAAGCCGCTATGAAGGGAACTGGTAGGACGGTGAAAGCCATAACCACGAAAAACGTTGAATATTGTCAAATCTTAAAGTAATGTACGAGCATGAATACATCAAACAGAAATGAATAGTGTTATTAACACTTGGTTTGTTTTCAGACTGACCATTTTAACCTTATTTTTATTAACCTTTTTTAACCAACTATACCATGTATACCTTGTACATTTATTTTATGTACTTTTCAGAGAACCGTCAATAGGCAGCTGGTTACAAGAGAATAATCATAATCACCACACAAATCAAAAAACCATAATTTCTACTTTTGACGTTTCACTCATCGCTGACAATGTAACTGAAGATAGGTCTGCTCAGAATTTTCTTTTTTTTTGTTTTGAAATAAGCACCTTGCCTGATTCATCTTTAAGATCAACTTGGGGTACTGTATGCAAAGGTAACTAAATGAGGTAAGGGAGACCCTAAACATAATCAAAATTAGGGTCTACGGAAGGGAAAGCAATATATGTTTCAATAGTGACACGTATAGCAATATTCATTTTTAATCCGTTGCTTATTTATAATTGGTGATATAGTGTCGTACGATGACGGATTGGTAGATGTTTTTGTTTAACTGCAAGACATTTTTTTTTAAATGTGTAATAAAATCAATATTGTAAAAAAGGGCTTTACTCGAATTCGAGTGCTCTAACTGCCACTACTGGAAACAAGAGGACAATGCACTAAAATACTAAACTGCTCATTACAATATAAAGAACATTACACAAAACATTTCCACTACCATGGAACATTACTAATGCGGTCGACTATTGGAAATTAATATATCTTTTTTGATGTGAAGAAAATATATATAAATATGCTAAAGGACATCTGAACTGAAGTCATGCGTAGGTCTATATGTTAGGGAACAAGCATATATCTTTGAGGGGGTGTGGTGTGTTTAGGTTTTTTATACCATGCAAGCATTTTTTAAGACCTAATCATAAACTTAAATGGCAAACGCGTTTCAATCAGAACTGTCTATCTCCCTGACCAAAATGCTTTATTCTTTGAAGTTGGGATTCAGAATATTAAAAAAAAGCATCGCCCATCCACCATTCCAACCCCTCTTAAAGATATGAACCAGCACACATGAATTGAATAAAGTAAAAAGATAAAACTGTTCGGTTAAAGACACCAAACGCTATCCGTCATCAAATACCCGACAAAATACGTAAACTACAAAACCAGAAGACAAAAACAAAAGACAGGGTATATCAGGGTAGCGCCTGACGTCTGACTAACTAGTAGAATGGGGCTGAATAACTACATGTTTTGAAAAAAATGATAATTTTGAAATAGGATCAAAATGTGTGCCTGGTTTTATGTGTGTGTTAGACGATATTTTTACAAATTTGAACAAAATTGGGCACGTTTAAGGAATGATTATTCTTTATTTCTTTTTTGTTAATAGTTGAAGACAAAAAATCAACACAAACAAAATACTTTGTTTTGATCAAATTACACTGCCGGTATCTTAGCGGTGCTTTTTATATATTCGTTAAATGTTATGAATCGTCAACACCTTATCTTTCACAAGAAAATGTTTATCAAGTAGGAGTTGTTTGTAATCGCGATAAAGATACTTAAATTGTTTATTTTACTTTTGCTTTACCATCTTCCTTGTCAATCTTCTTTACACGTTTTTTACAAAAGTTTTACCTTGTTACTTATGGGAACAATTTGAGTAAAATAGGAAAATCGAGTGTTAAATGTCCGTGCTATGCGCTCGCAAATCTTTTTGTGTCGGCACAGAATAAATTTTATGATATAAAACCTACGTCTGTCATGGCAAAGGTCAATAAAAGTCAACTAAAGGACAACTGTTAAAAAAATGTCGATTGCTGCACACCTCCGGAGATTATCAGAAAAAATATTTCTAGTGTTACCACATGCACTGAAAATTGCATTGTCATGATTCATTGTCAATAATTACTGTTTTTGAAATTGTGTAATTAAAATATGGGAATGCTATATCAGTTATTCATCCTTTCTCAAGTTTCGTTTTTCTACTACTGGATAAAACCTTTTTTTTTTCATATCAAGTCTTGAGAGGAATAGCAAACAAAACATTGCAGTTCCTTGTCTATTTTTCTTGTATGCAAAGTGATTTTGTGTCACGAACTAATACACAATGTTCCTTTTTTCTTCACATTTTCTATATACACAAATACAAGTATATCATTTCATTTGATAAGTAATAGTCAATGAATCAAAGGAGGTCTGGAGTATATGCCATTGAGACAGCAACGGAACGACAAAAACATCAACTCGACAGTCAGTTAGATTGCAGCAAAACATCTTCAATAATAAACAGGTTTCCTAGTCTTTGTCTTCAAGAATTTTTTTTAGAATAGTGAATTAGACTAATTTCAATGTAACTACTTAAGTAGCAGATCAAACCAGTAAGTCAATACAAACAGTGCAGATAATGTATGTGTCTTTAAACCCATGGTAATTTGCAACCGTAATGCTTGATATCAAGTAGAATTTTTGTATCGTTTATGCTTGATGAAAGAGCTTTTTGTGTTGTTACAAGAAATAGGAATACACGATACGAAAATTTCCGGGGCATACAGCATAATGTAATATTTAAAATGTTTAAACTCGTTTTAAAGAGTTCAAAGGAGTTTTACTTGACAATTATGTGGACACTTCTTTGCTAATTTCAAACCAAAACGGATGCACAGGTATAGTTAAAAAGAGAGAAACTGACAAAACTTTATATTTATTACTTGGACAAGTGACAAAAGTGTCTTATTTGACTTATAGAAAAATCTGGTCGTTGGTATCTTTTTTAGTTTAATTGATTTCATTTTGTCATGCATTGTGCCTTTTAAAGAATGGATGGGGTTTAGCTAACTGTTGAAGGCCATGCGGTGATCTAAAGCTGCTAACGTTTACGTCATTTTTTTTTTCCTAGTCGATAGTTGCCTAATTAGCAGTCACACAAGTTCTAATTATTACAATGAGTACGTCACAATGGAAAGATACTTCATGATTGGATGAACTAGCGACAATTATAACTTGCAAATGCTATGGATTTCTAGTTTTTTTTTTTTTTTTTTTTTTTTTTTGGCTAAATCTAATCGCATCCAATATATATCTGTTCTTCAGAATAAATCATTACTGGCAAAACGTTCGGTTGTAATAGGTATTTCCCTTTGCATATTCGGTGGTCAGCTTGGGACATTGTTTTCCACAAACTCACAAATTTTACATATTCAGTTAACTATTTGAGATATGTGTTTATTCTCTATCGTATAATAACATCAAAAGCAGAATACATACGGTTGCAATTAGTTAAAAGAATGTCATGTAGAGACTGTACTATGTTCAATTTTGAAAAATTGTCTTAACAAATAATCATCACAAAGGAATGAAATTGAAAAGCTAGAATATGCATTTTTATGAATATGTATATATTTTCATTTTCTAATATGACGTTTCTATTTATTCTAAGCACTAACTGTTACCTTGCATGCACTTTCGTGCTAACTATTATTCACATTAATATCCACTAAACATGTATTCTCCTGGGCTGTCATACTTTGTACCAGTAAAGACAGCACCTTGTGTCATCGATTGCATGGATGATTGATACGAGGAACTTACATTTCCAACAAATGTTTGATTGTGAAATGTAGACGCCAAATGTGTTTGTCGATTGCTTGCATACCATCCACTTTGAGAAGGGTATTCATTCCACTGTTGCAACTGATTCTTGTTGTATTGTTGAATTTGCTGAGACTGTTGCCATGTATTGGGATACGATTCATTATTCCATCGGTTATTGCCTTCCGATTCTTGTGACTGCCTAACATTTATCTCTTCCTCTGGATATCGGTATAGAGATCGATTATTTCTCTCATATCCACAATATCCTTGCATCTGTGAGTCATTTACATATCTATCGGTAAAATCATAGGGATTGCCCACTTGGCCATTGTGATAGTTGTATATCTGCTGTTCATATTGAAAACCATGGTTATCGAATTGTTCTTGATTAGTGCAAGAGTCAGAATTAATTGATGCAGATTGATTGCATGTTTCTGACGACACGTTCTTAGCATTGGTAAGGTGTTGTTTTCTACGTAAACGATAATAGAAATACAAAAATAACAGCTGTATAACGCATCCAATAATGGCAACAACTATTACACCAGGTGCCCACCATTCATGGTTTGAACATGCCCCTCCAATCTTCATTTGAAGTAAAGCAGGATCGTCGCTATACCAGAAATACAACAAAACGCTATTTTCTATGTAATATAAAATGTAATAACCTACGAAGAATTTCCCCCCACATTGTTCTTTCTTGTGGCATTGGTAAATTTTTGATACAGAATAGCAAAATATGTTGCCTACTATTCCCAAAATCAAATCGGGTTCCTCTAAGAATCGAAAGCTTTCATCAATAGCCCATCTTTCACAAATGCTGTACATGCATCCACATAAAAAGCGATAAACTATAAAAATTAAAACATATACGCTATATTCAGCAGTACAGAGTGCAATTAAGATAATGCGAGGCACAATCTCAGCAAATCGTGATATCCAGTGAATAAATTTGACACAAAAGCTGTCTTCCTTGTTCTGTTCCTTCTTTCGATTTTGATGTTTAAATGCATTCAATGACCAAGCAAGTCCTAGGGAAGATGCAATTATACTAAGAGTACGAATAATTCCTGTAACAGAAAGTTAATGCAACTATTGTTCGCATCAGCCAAAGCAGAAACATAATATGTTGATATATTATAAATTATGCATTTGTCTTAGTTAATCAGTCCATTTCAGTGTCCAGGGTAAATATATTTTACGCAAATTATAGTTGTATTTAGTTTATATGTCAGCGATATGTCATCACGTGAATAGTGTTTAAGCGGGTGTAATGAAATTGCAATAATACCCTCTGTCTATTTGTTCGTTCTCATTGCCGTTTTGCCTAGTACTTAAATATTTTAAATAAGCAACGATTTGTTTAAACAAGCATTTTGTTTTCTGTTAAAGGGGCATCAGCTACGAGATATAAAAAAAAAATGTGATTTTTTTTTTGTTCAATCTCAATGAAAGTGAAATATTGAAATAATAATTCGCTTTTAACAGCCAATTTGATTCAGATTTGTTAAATTAAGCAAAGAAATATCGCTAATGAATTATTCAATTGCAAGTGAATAATTCGACCTCATTGAATCCGTATTCATGTGAACTTTAATTGATTCCTATAGCAAGAGATGGGTTGCGCATGAACTAGGTGTGTTCAGTTATTAAATGGAAAAGAATGCAAACATTGAAAGTGAAACAAGGGTACATCATTTGGTTGACTTGTTCGATCTAGAAAAACTTATATTTATGTTAATGTTTATATCGGGTTATATGACAGTCGGCAGTCTTCGGAGGTCACCTCGATGGTTCATAAGTTGGCGTCTAGACTAAAATACACACGAGATGCTGATATATTCTATCGAGTCTATGCATCGTAAATTGTTTATTTTAGACTTTTTATAATTTGGATATTCGTTTTAGTATGTTATAAGAATTTGAGTGAAATCGGTGAACATGAATTTGACAGCTAATGCCCCTTTAAGATAATGAACAAATTGGTCAACTCGGAACAATTTAGATGTTGCCATATTGTATAAACTCCCGATGACTATATGTTGCCCTGTAAAGTCTTTTTGGTTAGTTTTTATTGTAGGTTTGTTTTATTTACGTATACACGATAATTCACTATAATAATATGTATATGCAATCAAGTTAACAATGTAAACTGAGCCGATATAGCATCATTCAATCGTATGCTTTGCGTAATTTTGATATCACAAGGTATGTACCTTGTTGGAAATATTAGGAATAAGTTATGTCAGGCAAGTGTTTATGTATTTCTGTGATAAAATATATGTGAACACAATGATGACAATACACAAATCGTATGAAGCCTTTCAAAAGAAAGGTGTGTTGCTTTTTTATTACAAACACATACAAGTCGTAAACCCCCAAAATATATAATATATGTACATAGGTTCTGGTAATTGATTCCTTCGAATTCCCTTTTTTTACATATTTATTAGTGCTTTACAATATGTTCTGCGAATGACACTTGAGAGAAAATGAAAGATAATAATTGGTCAATCAAAGTAATATATGCGAACTCTCATAAGTGAACAAAGGGTATTTGATACTATCAACAGTGGACATAATTCAAAAGAATCAAGATAACTAGTCATCAAAGACACGCACAGTTTATAATTTAGAACGCTGGTAAAGTAGACATGGTAAACAATACTAATTAAAGTATAAAGAAATAAAACAAGATAAAAGAACAGATATGTTAGACATTTAAGACTTCACACTTTGGAACATCTTGTATAACATTAATGACTCCTACGAGGACAAATATTGATAACGTTGGACGCATTATTTTAAGATGGTCTGTGGTATGTTCTATTGTTTAAAACAAATAGTTGAGACATTAACATAAATGACTTCTCATTTATATCAACAATTCTAGCATTAAATTCAGTATAGCTTCGTCCAGTATAATTTTCCTTTCCACATACCACACATGTACCCTAAAAAATGTTGCAACGCTTTGTTAACGAACAGACAGTGCAACAAACACTCGACCTACACTATACATTAGACATATATCCCTTTCCTATGGAATTTCTACTTCTCGCTCAACAAAGCATCTCTTTAGTATGGGATTTACTCCTTGAAAGACCATATTTATATATCACAACCAATAATTTGGTAAATGAAGGTAATGGTAGTTTGCCGATGTTAAAATTTCATGAATCTTTTAGAAGATACAATCTCTTAGTTACCAAACAATTACATTAGAACCTGTTACAGTGGTTGTCGTTTGTTGATGTGGTTCTTAAGTGTTTTTCGTTTCTCGTTTTTTATATAGATAAGACCGTTCACTTAGTTTTCCTGTTTGAAGTGGTTTACACTAGTCATTTTTGGGGCCCCTATAGCTTGCTGTTCTTTTTGAGCCAAGTCTCCGTGTTGAAGGCCGTAATTTGACCTATAATTGTTTACTTTTTACACATTGTGACTTGGATAGAGAGTTGTCTCATTGGCACTCATACCACTTCTTCTTATTTCTACATGTACTTATGTAAATCGTTTCCGCATTGTAACTTTAAACCACTAGGGAATTCATCTCGAGTTCAGAGTTTTAACTTGGCATTATTATTGACCGATATTAAAAGGTGTGTCGCAAAAAAAAAAAAAAAAAAAAAAATATCATAACATTTTTACGATATTTTGCCAAACCTGTGCATCAACATGTATCAACAGGGTTACTTTATGGGTCATAGGAAAACGCCATAAGTCGTGTCCACTTTGCACTAGAGGATGAATAACAACTGACAAGTATGGATTCAAATGAAGAATAATATTGAATCCAACTACCAGAATTGTTTTTATTAACGATATACTTATTTACATATATTAACGATATACTTATTTACATATGACTTCTAAAACTATCCTGTACGTTATGTTAAAGTCTTAAGCAAACATAATCTTGCCTTGTTAATTGCTAGCTGACGATATGACATTATAGGCATGATTTAAGAATACATCTGAAACTAACGTCATTCTCTCTCTCTCTCTCTCTCTCTCTCTCTCTCTCTCTCTCTCTCTCTCTCTCTCTCTCTCTCTCTCTCTCTCTCTCTCTCTCTCTCTCTCTCTCTCTCTCTCTCTCTCTCTTTTACAGTACAAGACAAGCAAAAACTAGCTAACTTGAAAACAATGACTTCTGTTTTGTAAAGAAATAAGTCAATATCTTATCAATTTAGTAAAGTTGAGTAACTTCTTAATTTGTCAATGCTCCAAACTTTTTTAACACTTTAAACACATCCTAGGTGATTGGGTTATTACATTTTAAATCATGTGTAACTTGAATAAAAAGCTGATATGATTGAATTGCTGATTTTGCTTTGAACTGAACTGCAGTGAATATGGTTATTATCATTGACTATCGAAAGCGATGAAGTTACACCGGTGAACTTCAATGTTTAGATTTCAAAAAGTTTTCGAACAGATAGAAACTTCAATGTTAAACCTCGCTTACCTGCAAGAGTAATTTTGAGGGTCTTAATGTTCTATGTTGACTTTTTTATCATGTTTTTTTTTTTTTGTTTGAAGGTTATATATATATCGATTAATGTTTTCAAAATCGAAAGCAACAGTAACTAAACTTTGTAAATTTGTCATTTGAGGCCAATAGCTTCAACGAGTCGTCTCTCGATTTTGGCCGGGTTGACTTAATTGTAAATCTTATCTGACTGATCGATTATCATGTTTATGCTTAAGAATTGTTCTCTGTATCTTTTATAATATCCATATATTGGGCAAACGTAAGACCAATACGCACAAATCGCCTTTCAACTCCTATACGGTGTCGTCTGTCTATATCTTCTGTATGTACATTCTGAACATTTCTGCCTCTATCAATTGTTCTCTTTAAACGTTTTCAATATAATAGACAGTACTTGCATTTTATCCTCTTTGATCTATGTTTAGCCATGTCATTATGTGATCATATATTTATGATCAGACACTCGATTAATAATTGCCGTCAATTTTGAATTTAATTGTCAATAGTTTCAGAGAATAACATTTTTATCAAGGTAAATGGCGACAGACAGTAACTGTTGCATTTGCTCAAACATGTAAAAGGCCGGTGGCAGTTGATGGAACTCTCAAACGATAAGAAAATATCTGCATTTTTATCAGAATTATTCATTCCGAGAAATTGCATCTCCATCGAGATTACGACACAAACAACAGTGCATAATAAAGGCAATGTATGATATCATATTTAGTCTCAACGAAAGAGGTAAACTCTGTGTATACTTTTTCTAAGATAGTCGCTTGAATGTACGAAAAAAAAATCAGATGTGCAGAATTTGTCTGATGACGTTTTTATGGCGTCATGAAAGAGTTATCGAGTCCATTATGTGTTTGTAGGCATTATTTCTGTCGTTTTATTGAATTTGAATAATCGTTTAAAAAGTTAAATATTCATCAAACGGCACATGAGAAAATAAGGTTGAGATTTTAAAAATCAGAGGTATTAGATTTTCATTATCGACATGATCGATGTCAGGATGTTTGAAAAAAAGCATTCAATACAAAAGGTGCAATTAGCGTATTCGACAGTCGATAGGTTGAGTACCGGCATAGTTTATTCTGTCAACAAAGAGGACTATTGGACAACGATACGAACGGTACATGAGTTAAATTACTCTCATCATGTATTATGATATGCCCTCATCAGCTGAATAAAATTAACTAACAAATAGTTTGACGGAACAGTTGATAGTTCCTAAATTTTATATCTGGATCAGGTATGGATCCGGAATAGATACGCGAAATGCCGACTTTTTTATATGACGAAATCTGTTTTTTTTTTTTTTTTTATAAATTTTATGTTTACACTTCTTTCTTTCTTGAAAAAAATAGATACCGAAATGTCTCCTTCTCGTTCTCGTTTTTCCTTTTTTTTTTTTTTTAATCTGGATCCATCATTTAGAAGTTTAAAATAAATCAATGACAGTCATGGCATTCATACCTTAGTTGCAACTGAGTTCTCATCCTTCATTACTATTCAGTTACCGTCAAAAATTTGAAAATATGATAATGCAATTAGTGAAGTGGATTATGATGCAATATTTGTTAATTTACATACGCCTTTTCTATATACATTTTGAGCTTTAATCAACTACAACTCATCCCAGTAAGTATTTCACATTGCTAAAACCAAAATACTTTGTATTCATTAATAGGTATCAAACTGTTCGTAATACCAGTGCTCGTGGTTTGTGTTTTGCTATGAAAACATGCATATACGTACAGTGACCAATAGTTGTTTATTTCTGTGTCATTTGGCTCTTGTGGAGAGTTGGCAATCATACCAAATCTTATTATATTTATATAAATCAATAATGACTAACCTGTGTAAGTAGTGTCAGTATGGCTGTCCGTAATCAGAAGGTAAATTTGTACTGTTAATTGTGGTGCTGACTCTAATGTAGCTTCAACCAACGTAATGTAAGATGTAAGATATTCAAATTTAAAATTTGTTTTTCCACGTGCAAGTACCTGAGCATACCTTCAAATATACAAATTAACAATTCATTCGTGGTGCGTTTTAAACATGTATGACCACAATAACGTTTTGGTATGACTTACGAAAAGACGGTGTATATGTTAGACAATATATTGAAAAGGACACATTACATATATACAAGAGAGGCAAAAGATACCAAAGGGACATTCAAACTCGTAATTCGTAAATAAAGTGACATTGCCATGCCAAAAAAAAAAGAGGACCAAAAGACAAACAACAGTACACAATGCAAAACATAGAAAACTAAAGATCGAGGAACGCAAACCCCACCAAAACCAGAACTGAGGGTGATATTATGTGCTTCCGAAGGGTAAACAGATCCCGCTCCACATGTGACACCCATCGTGTTGCTCATGTAAGTACCCAACCGGTGCGTCACATTCGGGAAAAGGGGAAGGGATTGTGGTTTCGACAATTGGAACAACTAAACAACTAGATCACAATCCATATTCTCAATTGTAAGCGCGCGTTTTAACGTTGTTTAATTTACATTTTGCAAAGCCTATGTTTTTAGATAACAGATCAGTTGAATGAAATGATACATGTAACGTATAATATACTATACACAATGTCAATTGGTAGTAGATATTTATTTTCAGTTTAATTGATTTCTCGATATTCGTTTGTATCGGTCTCCTCTCCGTATTCACCTGTTCAGCTCTTTGTCAATTTTTTGTTCATTGTTATTGCTTTGTGACATCAATACGGTGCTCTTATCACCGACGTCATCAGGTTAGAATTGACCTCGATAAGTTTGACCAGACCTTATATATTAAAGTCCTCTTCTCGTTTGCTGATGAAACAAGTCAAAAGTTCTGTTTCTGTCATGGTTCATTGGTAAGTGATTTGTTTAAAATACATCAATCAAAGTGCTTTCTGACAGCAACAGATTTTTGTGTTTATTATGATTGAACTAATATTGTTTTAAATTAAGAAAAAGGCCTCTTGTGATAGTAAAATTATCGTTTAAAACTTTATGCCTTTGAAACCGATAATATTTAATATTAAAATAAAGCAGAAACACTGTTCACTCAAAATCAAATCAGATTTTTGTTTCGTCTTGAAGTTGTCGCAAAATGAGTCCACGGCATCTTGTTTTTCGGCGGAGGTGCCTTCGGAGTCAACTACGTCATTTATATATTTGTTTGTCATTGGTTCTGTTTAAGGGGACCACTCTCTGTAGGTCAATGGTATTTAATATGCAGTTGTATCAGAATAGGAATATTTCATTGGCATGGATATTGAATGACCTTGCCCCCTCAGTAAAACACTATTGACTATCAAATCGTTTGCTTCGTTTACATGTAAAAGTTTGTGATTAGGTCAGTAAAGGGCAATCACTAATACATAGACAACGATATTTGCTATCTTTTCTTACATTTTGAAATGTTAGCTCAAATCTCAATTGCCATTATTCTCCTTGTTAAATGATCAAACAAAGGGAACCAATTTTAATAACAATACACATATAAGTCATAACAACCCAGATTGATATTGTCTTAATGAAACTTGCTGTTATAATATTTTTGAATATCCTAGTTAATTAAGTAGTGCGTCTTTCTCATGCATATCTGTAATTTCTTGTCAGACATTGGCTATATATTTGTTTCTTAAGATTTTTACACGTTTTCCAACGTTTATAGAAGGTCCTAGCAAATCTAATCTAGATTGCGAGACCATCGCTCTCCATCTTGGATAGTTCCTTGACTGGGGTTTGATCGCGAGATGTTTCAATAGAAGTGGATTGTTTTTCATATTCAGTCAAAAGAGGGTTTTGCGAGACCATCGCTCTCCATCTTGGATAGTTCCTTGACTGGGGTTTGATCGCGAGATGTTTCAATAGAAGTGGATTGTTTTTCATATTCAGTCAAAAAAGGGTTATTTTGTTTTGCAAATTGTACACCCAACTATGGAACCCTTTGGGTTTTTTTCTATAACAAACAGGGAAATTCTTCCAGCTGGTATAGTGTCACCTTCCCTTTCTTAATACATTTATATTCGGATAGCAGTATTATTTATTTAATTGGACTTTCTTCTTCTTCACTAGAATCTTCCAATGATACTACAAAACCTGGTTTTATGAGTCACCATGGTAAATACGGTAGTTGACAGAAAAGAGTCCATTCTTCTCGCAGTGCAAACAAGTCAAGAACAACGATATCATGAATAATGTCCACTCCTTGCTTCCTTTACAGAATTTAAAAAAAAAAATAAAGGATCCAAAAATGGTCACAAAACCTCAGATATATAAAACAGCATAACTGCATACAGAAATTGATAAAGAGACAAGCGTCGTGCTAAAGTTGATCTACATTATAGGCAAATAATGTAGTTCTGGGCGTGATGAGCTGACTCATCAGGTCAATCCGATTTCTTGTTTAAGATGAATCAATGGACAACGCGGCGGAGAAAGAGATAGTGAAAGCTAAAAACAAAGGAGAACTTTCAGGACCCTGTCCACCACCGATACGGGTCGCAAACCACGGCAAATGAGTCGGAATGAGTTTATTTTAATTAAAACATTGCACGAAAAAATGATTTTTGAATTGATTTAGTCTGGCCCAAATCATTCGACCTTACCAGCATGCGTAACTCTACAACAGATATAAGAAGATGTGGTATTAGTGCCAATGAGACAACTCTCCATCCATGTCACAATTTGTAAAAGTAAACCATTATAGGTCAAAGTACGGCCTTTAACACGGAGCCTTGGCTCACACCGAACAGCAAGCTATAAAGGGCCCTAAAAATTACTAGTGTAAAACCATTCAAACAGGAAAACCAACGGTCTGATCTGTATAAAAAACGAGAAACGAAAAACATTTATGAATCACATCAACAAACGACAACCACTGAACATCAGGTTCCTGACATAGCTCCAGAATGCACAGCTCTTATGGTCACTGACACGTTTAAGGTTTACGATTTACAAATGGCAATTTCATGTTCGAAAAAAATGCACAGATATTGTCCAATAAGTATATTTTCTAATTTTTTCTACATTTATATTGTAAATTATTAGCTGCTAGAACAATATAAAGCTTTTTAGAACTCGTTCGCTGCAATCACTCGACAAATGCTGCATGACCCTGAAAACGATACAAATCAAAAGACAAAAACATGGGGAACGTTCCCGAAAAGAAGGAACAAAAGCCTACTTTCAGGTATGAGGTAAAAGACCTGCCAATTGTAGCACTAATAGGAACGAGGTAACACTGAAAATCCTACCTGACCTAACTATTTAAATTGTATCAGAACGTGTGTGACATTAATAAGATTTCTTTATCGTGAAATATATACTCATTACAATACATACGTGTATGTAGGCAACAGTGCAGCAAATGGACTGAAAACGAGTACTAACACCAAGCCAAACAACTGGAAACACAATTGCTTTCTACACGATAGATCATGATAGTCGCATTCTAACTTGCCGTGATGTTTTGCAAAGAAAATAAACGCTAGAAAGAGAACTGGTGCGAAGGTAAAGGCCATCACCAGCAAAAACTTTGAAGTGTGTCCAATCGTAACGTAATGTATGAACAGGAACACATCCGACAGGGTATCAAACAGGTACAGGACATATGTAAACAAAGTAAGTACGACATGAATAGTTGCCTTCATGCACGAGTCATGATAAGGTTGTTTTCCAGAGCAGCAGATCCGATAGGCAGCTGCATACAAAATAATAATCATAACCATACCAAAAATTGCACAAACCATAATGATTATTTTGATGGTTTCACTCGACGTTGGCAATGTATCTGAAAATATAATTTTACTTTTCATTAATGGTTGAGACCCTTCCCCATAAAGCTGGCAGGCCCATAATTTTCCATATTACAAGTATACAAATTAACAACTATTTGATTTTCATTTGGTTGACGGGGTTCGTACTTATAGTCAAATAGTTTTTAAACCAAAAACAGAAAGAAGAAAAAAAATATTATGGCCTATTACACAGTTTTATTTTTTTTGCATATATTGAACACTTTTTGTTTTAAGTGGTTAGCCATGTCAATTAACCACTCATATAAAGTTTTATAATATCCTTGTCCATAGGTGAACGGTGGTTCTTTTCCGCGAACATGTTGTATTACGACTTTCAAAGTATCACTGTGTTTAATATTTTGCACATTTTCTTTTAAATGCGGATTTTTTGGTGCGTGTGTTTTGTAAATGCAAGAATTATTTTTATCCAACTATTGAAAACTTTGCGCTATAAGTAGATATTCAAGATATATATCGTGTTTGTAATATCAACCAAGTCCCTACATCCTCATTACATTACTGTCATCCCTCCTACAGGGAAGTTATTGTTTGAGGGTATACATGTATATAGTCAACATAGTGTCGGCTGTTGGGTATTGGTATGATCTCGTATTGGTGGGGTTCGTAATGCTCGATCTTAAGTTTTCTATGTATTGTTATAATGTGTTCGTCTTTTCGCCGTTATTCGTTTTTCTTCATGGCGCTGTCAGTTGTTCTTTATGAGTTTTGAATGCTCTCTTGTTATTTATAGTCTTTGTTTTTTCGTTATTCGAACAATATAATTTGTTTCCATCACATTTTTTTTTTTCAAGATCGAACTTTAACAAAAAAAATCTCTGTCCTACCAAAGAAAATAGAACGGTTGCACCCTTCGCAATAAAACACATTCTGTATATATATATATATATATATATATATAGATATATAAGTCTAAAAATTTGCACAATGATACTAATATAAGATGGTATTATACGAAGATGTTGTTATCAAATCGTGTTGACAAATATTTCGGCTTAACAAATACCCTTCTTCGGTGTCAATGAGTTTAACAATACTGATTGTAGGTTAAAATAGATCAATAATACAGGTAAGTTTTAATCTATTGATTTTAATCCATTATCTCGAACATCATAATATAAACAAAACTCGATACTCTAATATACGTGACTGTGTATATTTACATTCCAAAATGAGTGAAAAACAAAACTTAGTATTTCTTATTGATGCCGTTTGGATGATGTACATTTAGTTCCTTTATCCAAAGCTTTCCCGAACCTGTCACTGGGCATCACTCCAGTGAATGTTCTGTTCAATTACTAGGATTTTCATGCGATTAAAGTCATCAAGTTTGTGACCTGATTGTCTGAAATGCTGAGAAACTGGGAGAAGTGGCTTCTTAGAGATATCACTCCTATGGCCATTGAGGCGTTTGTGGAAAGGCTGCTTTGACTCACCAACATATTGGAGGCTACAAACCGAACATTCCAGTATGTAAATAACGTTCATACTTTTGCAAGTAACATTGCAAAATATCTTATAGTTATTTTCGGTTGCCTTACTGTGAAATGTTGACGAATGCTGCATCTGTAGGCAGCATTTGCAGCGTTTTTCCTCACACGAACGACATTCTTCAGAAGAACTTCTATTTTCAGACACTTCAGCCCGCACTAGCAGGTTCCGCAGACTGTTGGATTGTCTAAAAGCTATCATGGGAGGCTCAGTAAACATCTTGGATAGTTTGGAATTCTTTTCAACTGTTTTCCAATGCTCACGAATGACACTAAAGCTGTTTTTGAGGGATGGGTGGTAAGTGAGGACACATGGAGTCCTTTTCTTTTTCTTTTTATCTTTGTATTCTAAAAGTTTACTCCTAGGAATTGATTCCGCTTTCTGAAAACTTTTTTTGATATTTCTGTGTTTGTATCCTTCTCTTCAAGCGGGTTTCAAGTTGACGTAATTGTTTTTGGTTGTTTTATGTTGGAACATATTCGCTTGACTCTTAGTGCCTGACTGTACGGGATGCTCTTAGTCAGATGAGGAGGATGGCAACTTTTAGGGACAGACATTGATGAGTGTCAGTAGGTTTAGAATATAGATCTTTGGATATGATGCCATCTGTGAGCGAGCTGGAAGTATCGAGGAAGGCGATTTTGGATTTAGATTTCTCATGAGTAAATTTGATACTTGGATGTGTGTTGTTGGCATGAGTGATGAAAGTATCTAGATCCTCGTCACTTTTATTCCATTTCATATCCACATCATCTATAAATCTAAACCAGGAAAGCGGTTTTCGATGGAAGATTCAATAAGTTGTTTTCTAATTTGCCAATGAATATGTTGGCATATGATGGAGCCATTTTGGTGCCCATAGCTGTTCCATTAACTTGCAAATAATGATCTCCATCAAAAGTGAAGTTGTTTTCTTTAGTACCAGCGTGAGCATTTTGACCAGGCATTCAGTAGGTGGATGTTTCACTGGTCTGGAATTCCAAACTTCTTTACATGCATCAATGCCATCTGCATGTGGAATATTTGTGTAGAGGAGGTGACATCCATAGAAACAAGTGTCGTGTCGGAGGAAGTGGATTTAAGGCCTGCATTTTCTAAGATAATCGATTGTATCTTTAATGTGAGATGGTAAGTCTTCAACATGTTGACGAAGATGGAAGTCAACGAATTCCGATATTTTTTCCGTCGGGTGACCGTTCGCTGAAACTATAGGTCTTCCGGGGTTATTGGCCTTGTGAATTTTAGGTAAAAGATAAAATCTGCCCGGTTTTGGATTTTCTGGTTTCAAATATTCAAGAGTTTTGTCATCGATGAAACCATCGTTGTGCATTTCTACCAAGCTATCAGTTATTTCTCTGTTAAAAGATGTTGTAGGATCAGAGTCTAGTTTTTGGTAGAACCTTGCATCACCAATTTGTCGTTCAACCTCTTGAATATAGGCAGATTTATCCATGACAACCACTGCACTGCCTTTGTCTGCAGGTTTAATGACGATATTGTTGTTGGATCGTAAGTTTTTCAGTGCAGTTCGTTCTTCATTGGTAAGATTGTCAAAAGGTTTATTGTTATTTCTGGTATTTCTAATAATGTCCGACTTAAAGTTGTCAATAAATGATTCCAAGGTTGCATTTTTGCTCGGTTTAGGGATCCAATATGTTGGTGAGTCAAAGCAGCCTTTCCACAAACGCCTCAATGGCCATAGGAGTGATATCTCTAAGAGGCCACTTCTCCCAGTTTCTCAGCATTTCAGACAATCAGGTCACAAACTTGATGACTTTAATCGCATGAAAATCCTAGTGATTGAACAGAACATTCACTGGAGTGATGCCCAGCGACAGGTTCGGGAAAGCTTTTGGATAAAGGAACTAAATGTACATCATCCAAACGGCATCAATAAGAAATACTAAGTTTTGTTTTCACTCATTTTGGAATGTAAATATACACAGTCACGTATATTAGAGTATCGAGTTTTGTTTATATTATGATGTTCGAGATAATGGATTAAAATCAATAGATTAAAACTTACCTGTATTATTGATCTATTTTTAACCTACAATCAGTATTGTTAAACTCATTGACACCGAAGAAGGCTATTTGTTAAGCCGAAATATTTGTCAACACGATTTAATAACAACATCTTCGTATAATACCATCTTATATTAGTATCGTTGTGCAAATTTTTAGACTTATATAATTTTTTCCTCATCTGCACAGTATCGTCTATTTTAGACGATCCGGTACATAGTAAATTTGCTGGTTGGTCCTTTTTATAGACTTCTATATTTATATATATATATATAAGTAAATTAGTACAACGATCTTCGTTGTCTGGACTTTGATGCGTGTAATTTATTGCTTTCACACTTTGTGACTTCTTGATAAACATTTACCACCTGTCGTAGTTTCAAAACTTTCGAATGGTGTTGTGATGGTGTTGTTTGTGGGCGATGTCCCAGTTTTAGTACAGTTCAAAGAGTATAAGGTTGTAGTGAAATCCCAATTGGATGCAGTCGTCATAAAGTCCATACCTGAAAGATTGTTATTTACATGTAGTAACAACATTTGAATTTAATGTAATAATCATCAGTCAGTTTTATCCATATTTTGTACAGAATGACTTTCTTTTACAAGTCAGATTTGTATATATTATTTTTGTTTGCTTAGATGAATTGATATTCATATCAATAAAGAAATACTCTTTCATCATTAAACCCGAATATTGATGAATATCGATTTGTTTTTTATCCCTTAACGTGTAGTGATCAGCATTTCATCATTCAAGACGAGCAGTTCATGTAAGTTTACTTCCTTCCTATTTTGCACAAGTAATCAATATTGCCATTGCTAACGATCATTAAGAAGATATTTCTAGCCAATGAAATTGAATGGGCAGAATGTTTTACCAGTTTGAGTCTATGTTTACATTGGCTAACTTAGAATTCCTGACCCACAGAAACAGTTTATGAGAAAGGATGTCCTTGATCATTTGTTTACCAACGGTTTAGAACGAAACACATGGTGTAGACATCTGTGCATTGTTGAAACACGTATAATGACCTGTTGATGTCATTTATTGTAACATAGATGAATTGCTTGTTCAAACATTTCTTTCTAATACTATTTTTCTTTTATACACGAAAATTGGAACTCATGAAAATAAATAAATGCATAGTAATCAGTGAATGGAACGAATTAACATACCAACATTATAATACGTAACGTTTGTCTCCTTTCCATGGACTCCCTGTCATCGTTTCAACAGACGCTTAATTCAATATGTCCCAAAATAAATATAAAAAAAAAAAAACTGTCAGTCACTATCAACTTTGTGCTAATGTAGGTTATCTTCCAGCATTAGCTTGAAATAGGATGGTTGTTCAGATCATATTTTGTAGAATGTTGCAGTTTGTTTTTGAAAACCACAGACATACAGTTTACATGGTTAAGAACATCATATCGCTAACCAATGAAACAGTACAACTTCATTTTATTTTTCAACCCATATTGTTCTGGTTCAATTTCCCTCAAACCCTCTAAGATTTTATCTAAATAATGTGAAAAGTCATTCCCAAAACTCCTCAGTAAATAGTTTTTTTTAGAAGCAATTCATGTATAAATCGAAATTGTCTCCGTTTTAGCTTTTGACTTTTGAATCTTTTTCAAATAAATGTAATTCCTTGATTTAATACTTTGTTGGAGTCAAACTTTTTTAATTTTCTTAGATGCTGCATGCATCATTCTCATAGCAAATGTAAACAAAATTACAACTTGGTCACTTTTTCAATAACTGCTGGGTGAAAACACCCGAATGACTGCCAATACCAATTTTAGAGTTGTCTCCCGTACCCCAGTTCTACCCTTTAAATAATTAGATACACTGAACGAAAGTAATTGTGTAGCAATTTTCTTAAATTGAAGCATCGCATACATATTCATTCCATATGCGTACATGTATGTCTATACACGCCATGCTATAGAAAGGGGAAGGCATTGTTAGAGATATTTTGAGTCTCAGCAATAGCAAAAGATTCGGAATTATAACGTATATGCCAATCTTATACTGATTGCCTTGGCTTTCTCAGTTTATTTTTGACTTATGAGTTTGAATGTCCCTTTGGTCTTTCGCCTCTCTTTTACAGTCTTATCAGTTGTAATTTTGTTTTAATCCGTTTAATGTTAAAACGAACTGTAAGAGATTAATGAATTGCAAGTAAGGTTTTATCTATTTTTGAGAAGCTGTGTGATTGATTTATGGTATAGCTAGCTTAACGTCTGTTTATTATTGTTTGTACATTATCAGGATGTGAAAGCACTTACATTTACATTGATACAAAAGGAAGATTTTACAAAGTAGGACGATCTGTCTTAAACTTGTGAAAAGCGGGAAATTCAGACAGCCAATAACATGATAGGGATTATTATCCTGCCGGAGCACCTTAGATCACCCCTGTGTTTGGTTTGGTTTGCGTTATTTAGTCTTAAGTTTTCTATGTTGTGTGTTGTAAACTGGTTTTGTCATTTGGTCGGTTTTCGTTTTTTACCATGCCGTTTTCAGGTTTTTTTTCGACTTATGAGTTTGAATGTCCCTTTGATGTCTTTCGCATCTTGTTTGGCAGAAATTTGCCAATAAGTCAATCTGCGTATTCCTAATGATAAACTGCTTCCACATTTCTTTATTGAGCAAAGAGTGGCCACTCTCTTCACATCCTACAGTATATGAGGCTTATTTAAAGTTCACATTCTTATCTAGCATGGCTGCACATTTATTACTTCCGCACAGGCTAAAAGACGCAATGTTATGTCTTCTTCAGAAGCGTAAGTTGCCTTGGTGACCATATGTTAACCCAAGTTAACCCATTGGATACTAGTTCTATGAGTATGAATGCCTTGAACACTAGCAATAAAGTAACATTAATCAATCACGGTAATAACGAATATATATTTATCAACCAAAGTATGTGAACAATGTGACTGTATCTTTAAAACGCTACTTTTTGCAAATAAACTTAAAATCAAATTCAAAATAGTATTACTAGTTGGACTGCAATGATATTTAAATTGAAAAGACAATTAAAAGAAGTAAGATTTAAAATGTTTTAGTTGACTCACTGTTTATTTAAACTTATTTTCGACAATATTCGTTTAATAATATTTGCACTTCAAATCTTTAACAGATACATAATATAATCTTATAAGATATCAGTTGTACAGGTATTTGTCCTACTTTGCGTGCATGTGTTCTGCATATCATAAAAGATAAATCATTTTTGTTTTATAAAATCAATAAAGCTTTTGTTTAACATGACCACGTTCCAATGTATGGAATATTTTGATTCATGGATTCAAATCAGAAAACAGTTTAAGAAACAAAATAGCATTATTTTATTATGGCATAAAAGTCCTATATACAATGTGATGTATTCACTTGTATTCTCTCTTCCATCTACTATCGAAATTCGAAATTCGAAAATATATATATATATATATATATATATATATATATATATATATATATACAACTCGTCTAAACATCAGCCCAACAATGTTAGATCTGTAAATTTGCTTTTGCAAATTTTTGTTCTTCCTCGCCGATTCGAACTCATGCTACTGGGATATCGTGACACCAAATCGCCTGCACTGTATCCGACGCGCTAGACCACACGATCACCTAGGCTTCACAAAAATAAATCTTTCGGTGGTCGGGTGTTACCTTTCCTCGTCAGTTTAAATCTGGCGAGGGAAGAACAAAAAATTTACGAACGCAGATTTACAGATCTAACATTGTTGGGCTGATATTTAGACGAGTTGTATATACAGAATGTACACAGCCATGTATCACCATCACTGCTGGTGATCCGATGGAGAAATCTGTTGTAGAGTTGTCACTGGTTCAGACGTACTTATACCTATAATTATTTCTGTGACTGTATCTTGCATTAATTGGTAGGATCCTTTACAATAGATATTTCAGCTGACCTGTAACAATTCCATCGTCATGCCTTATATATCATGTACTGTATTACGACGCTATATTAAAACTGACGAGGAAAGGTTACACCCGGCCATGCACCGAAAGCTTTATTTTTGTGAAGCCTAGGTGGTCGTGTGGTCTAGCGCGTCGGATACAGTGCAGGTGATTTGGTGTCACGTTATCCCAGTAGCATGAGTTCGAATCCCGGCGAGGGAAGAACAAAAAATTTGCGAAAGCAAATTTACAGATCTAACATTGTTGGGCTGATGTTTAGACGAGTTGTATATACAGAATGTATACAGCCATGTATCACCATCACTGCTGGTGATCCGATGGAGAAATCTGTTGTAGAGTTGTCATGGTTCAGACGTTCTTATATATATATATATATATATATATATATATATATAGTGTCTAAAAATAGCAACAATCAACATTCAATCTATCTAGCGTGGATCAGTTTGTAAATAAACTGATGCAGTTACTACATTAAATTATATAAGTGCCTAAGAATGTAACTTTAACACACTAATGAGTGTTATAAAATTAGTTGTTATATTTTATATTATTCACGCAATATTTCGCTAAACAAATTAGCTTCATCGGGCTTGTGCATCTCTCAAGGTGAAATCGGATATATGACAAAAAATATTTTGTAGCTTGAACTACACAAAATTTGAGTAAAGTTTAACAAAATTTATTGATGTTCTATAAAAATATATGTTTGTAAATTGTCATTTTGTAGCTTGAACTACACAAAATTTGAGTAAAGTTTAACAAAATTTATTGATGTTCTATAAAAATATATGTTTGTAAATTGTCTAGAATATATAAAATATTTTGCCGCTTATTGTACATAGCAATTCTTAAATCAAAACAAATAGTTGTTTTAGTTAAATAGAATGAAGTTCAGGATTTATTCCTTTGGTTTTGGGTAGAACTGTTTTCATCTCTCATTAAGTCCATCAGGTTCAAAGTACGTAGCTGATGCATCAGAACCTTTCTCTCTGTTTTCTCCTTTGGGAGTCCCAATTTTGGTTTACCTCAATTATTTGAAAGGTGATATTTTCAAAAGTATGCCCTGTTCTTAAGAGGTGTCTCGTAATTGGACAGTTTTATAGAAAATTTGGACAGAAAATATCACCTTTCAAATAATTGAGGTAAACCAAAATTGGGACTCCCAAAGGAGAAAACAGAGAGAAAGGTTCTGGATGCATCAGCTACGTACTCTTGAACCTGATGGACTTAATGAGAGAGATGAAAACAGTTCTACCCAAAACCAAAGGAATAAATCCTGAACTTCATTCTATTTAACTAAAACAACTATTTGTTTTGATTTAAGAATTGCTATGTACAATAAGCGGCAAAATATTTTATATATTCTAGACAATTTACAAACATATATTTTTATAGAACATCAATAAATTTTGTTAAACTTTACTCAAATTTTGTGTAGTTCAAGCTACAAAATGACAATTTACAAACATATATTTTTATAGAACATCAATAAATTTTGTTAAACTTTACTCAAATTTTGTGTAGTTCAAGCTACAAAATATTTTTTGTCATGCATCCGATTTCACCTTGAGAGATGCACACGCCCGATGAAGCTAATTTGTTTAGCGAAATATTGCGTGAATAATATAAATATAACAATAATTTTATAACACTCATTAGTGTGTTAAAGTTACATTCTTAGGCACTTATATATATATATATATATATATATATATATATATATATATGCTAGTCAAATGCGTTTTGTTAAAATATACTTTTCACTTTTTGGTCTTTTGGAAAATGTTGTTTGTGCTGTATTCAGACCTCTCTACCAAGAAATTTGTTTTGCATGCACACGTATAAAAATTGCGGTTTTTATCCAACATAATCATAGGTTTGAACGTTGTTTTCAATTTAGACTTGCATATATAAAAATTTATATATATAAGACCAAAAAAAGTGAAAAAGTATATTTTAACAAAACGCATTTGACTAGCAGGTCGAACAACGGATGTTCTTAAACCCTGCTGACTGCCATTTGGCGATTGCCAAATAAACGGATCAACAGATGTAACAAAATGGATTTTAACTATTAATGTAATACCAAACAGAAAATAAATAAACTTGCGGATTTGATTTTTTCCGCAAGTTTATTGTTTTCCTTTTGGTATTAAATTAATAGTTATAATACATTTTGTTAAATCTGGTGATCCGTTTATTTGACAATCGCCAATGGCAGTCAGCAGGGTTTCAGAACATCCGTTGTTCGACCTGCTAGTCAAATGCGTTTTGTTAAAATATACTTCTTCACTTTTTTTGTCTTTTGGAAAATTTTGTTTGTGCTGTATTTAGACCCCTCTACCAAGACATTTGTTTTGCATGCACACGTATAAAAATTGCGGTTTTTATCCAACGCAATCATAGGTTTGAACGTTGTTTTCAATTTAGGCTTGTTTAAATTTTTATATATCTATATATGTATGAATACATGACAATATTACCATTTAAACATACTATCTTTGTATGTATTTTTTTTATTGAAAGTATACACACACTATATAGATATCAGAAGATGTGGTATGAGTGCCAATGAGACAACTCTGCATCCAAGTCAAAATTTATAAAAGTAAACCATTATAGGTTAAAGTACGGTCTTCAGCAGGGAGCCTTGGCTCACACCGAACAGTAAGCTATAAAGGGCCCCAAAAAATTACTAGTGTAAAACCATTCAAACGGGAAAACCAACGGTCTAATTTATATAAAAAACGAGAAACGAGAAACACTTATGAACCACATCAACAAACGACAACTACTGAACATCAGATTCCTGACTTAGGACAGGTGCAAACAAATGAAGCGGGTTTAAACGTTTTAATGGTACCAAACCTTCACCCTTTTTTCTGAAACAACAGTGTAACATCACAACACAGAAAGACACACTATAAAATATCAACTGAAATAGCTTCACTCAATCAAAGGACATATTAACACCAGTGAACACACACTGAACAAATAAATTTGACCTATGATACAATGTAAATAGAAAAAAATAAACTAAGGGAAGAATAATAAAAGTAATATGTTATATCGGTATGAAATTTTAAACAATTTAAGAAAAATAATATGCTTGAACAAAAATATCAGCCATTAGCAATAACTTTAAACACAGGTAAATGAACATAATTTTGTTGTTAGAAATATTTTTACAAAATAAATAATTTTGATGTTTTTTAAACTTACTGCATTGTTCCTGTTAATATCGCCTTGATCATATTTATAAATGAAATATATATTTGTTGATTGCTCGTTTATAGCTTAATAGTTTTGATCGTATTTAACTGCCAAAAATACCTGAATAAAAAGATAAGACTTTCTTTTTATATTTAACTAATCATTTTCCATTTCAACCAGATACTAGATATTTCTAGGAAAATCTTAAAAGTCATTTAAAGACATTTAAAACTTCCCAGATCTGTCAATGTTCTTCTCATAGAGCTTGAAATTGAACACTTTCATTCATTTAAGAATAAATTCTGCAATGTTTTATAAAAATACAAAACGTTGAACTGAATGCCAATGACACAACTGTCCACCAAAGGCGTAACTTCAACAAGGAACAGAACCCAGAAACTATATTATTACCCGACAAGAAAATGTGTAAAAGGATTACAACCAACACTATGCCTTATGTATAAGACGATCAACAAATATAAATATGATAGACAGCGGTAATCGACAACCACTGTTTGTCATCCCTCAACACTTAACCTAAGCTGTAATACTGGTTTTACAGCATAAAACATACTACATGCATTAGCTGGTGTTGAATCATCAGATCGACACAAAGCACAAAAACACTAACAAAAAGACTAATGTCACAAAGTACCGATCTATCAGTATATGAAGTAACTGAAAGCTACAGATTAATAAATCATGTACCCCGACTATATTAACCACCAGCACACATCCAAAGGGTTTAATTACAAAACGATATCTAGTGTATGCGAAAAACTTGAATGACTATGCCACAATATAAATACGACAGGATGTAGGCGCGTAATTGTTCATAACTGTATAAGAAAGCATATTAAGAAAATATTAACAAACTAAAGTTCAGACACCCTCGGGCAAAGTTGACCTGAGGAATTCCTGCAAACCAAGTTGCACCATATTAATGTGTATATTATTTTAAGTCCTTTTCATGCATACATATCTTTACGTGTTTCAGTACTTATACAACCTTGGCTTTCAGAAAGGGCGTCGGACGCACACAAGTTACGAACCATTTGAATTTCATTCAATCTATAAATACCGATAAATTGATAACCTTTTAGAAGACGTTTATTCAAATGATCAATAAGTTTACATTATTTGCATCTAAATCGACGGGCTCTATGAATGACATCATCTTAAAAATGAGAACGATATATCCCTTTTCTTATAAGTACAGCAAAACCTTCAAACTTAATCTTATTATCTATGAAATAATTATGTAATTATTTTAAGTAATATTATACCTTTTTTCTCGTCTGCAAATATATTTGCATTGCAGATTAAACAACTATAAAAATACCAAATATTGATTCGACAGTTATCAGACTATATTATTACAAATGTTAAGATTATGTAAAATGGCCGCAAAATAATAAATGCAATCTCATTACCATGAAAAGTCCTCAACATGTGAACCTTTTTATGATGGTTGTTTGTGCCAAGATAAGCAAAATGTAAAAGCAATTATCTGTATTATCCAAAAATATCCGAAAGAGGTCTGACACGCATAGTCTCAGATATGGATGAAACAATTATAGAATATAGACATGATAAGTCATCGACATAGGTACAAACAAAACTCATAATTTGCCTCTATAATGTATGGTCATGGAAACAGCAAGATAAGATTAAAGTAAATATTAGGTTTTTGTGTCAATGCCAAAATAGTGAAAACAGAATCTGTTAACTTTACAGGTCATAATAATACCAGTAGCTTATATCCTATTTGTAATTTGAATTTTGATAAAACGAGAAATTACCTGTTTAAAATTCATCAAGGTTGCAACTTTACCAACCACCTTTTATTTGTAAAAATGATGTGTATTTCCAAGAAGATATTAAGTGATTTTCAAAGCTCATATGTCGTAGAAACTTTCAATGACCTAAACTGAGCAACACACACCCGTCAAATATCTGTGAGCGAATTGAGATGCTCCGAGAGGGTTAGCAGATCCTACTTCACTAATGAAGCCAATCATGTTGCTAATGGTAAGTTCTTATTGTATATCGTGAAGTTTACTTCAATTGGATCACGTAAATGTTGCAACCAGATGTAGAACATGTAGAATCAGAACTTGTATTGATTGATTGATGAACCAGCAGTGTTTTAGAATATATAAACTGATTTTGAAACACTACTGTGCGTTCGGAAACGGTCAAGTATAGACGATGATATCATATCTTTGCTGATGAAGTTGTTTAAATCATATCAAATATTATGAGTCAATTTATTGTAATAACTGTCCCAGTGAAATGCATTCCTATGCAAACCATTTTACTCCTTTTCTCTCTGGAATGTTTTGATATTTCTTTTGAAAAGTTTTCTCTCTGGAATGTTTTGATATTTCTTTTGAAAAGTATTGTCAATGTGAATAAATTATGTTAAAAGATATATATTCATGCAAAGTAAATTTAGTTGAAAGTGTTAATTCTTAATGTGTGTGTGTGTTCAAATGTTTAAAACGGACGAAGTACTTCATCATCTGTGTTAAATAAGAATTTTAAAAATGCAAAAACTTTTTTTTTGTGTATTCCATAGTAAAAAGAAGTATCCAGATGATTATAGAAAAAAGATCAATTTGTAATGTTATTTAATATTTCGCTGACAGAAAAAGAGGACCAAAAATGGCCCTTATCAAACCTTGTCCTTTATTTTTTTTTGGGGGAAAGGACAGTTTTGTAAATATGTGCTTTGATTGTTCCCTTAAAATACTTTTAGGATTTTCGAATTAGTGATATATAGTTTTAATTATAAGAAGTAAAACAAATATCACTTTTGAATATCAGCTGTATCGGTAACGTAAATATTGCAAACCATTCGCATATGTCGCTCAAAACGATGCCGTTTATCCATGGTACGACAGTGTACATTTACTTATTTAATTCTATAGATTTAGAACAAAAAATTGAAACATCTTTCTAATTTTCATTTCGTAAAGGTACATGTACGTCACGTAGCAGTCATGATGTAGAAAGGGGGTGGCATTGTTAGCGATATTTGAAGTCGCATCATTATCGTCAAGAGCGAATGATCAGGAAATATATACTAGTCTAATGCGTGTTTGGCTCTTTTTAATCCTCTTAATGTAGAAAGGAAATTAAGAGGTTAATAAATCGTAGGTCAAGCCTTATACTCACCTAGTGTTTAAAGCTGTGTGATTAATTGATTCATGCTACGTGTCTTTTTATTATTTTACGTGTATTTCAATGGACTGAAACCATTAACATTTCATACAAGAGGTAGGTTTTACAAAGTAGGTCCATCTGACTTTAAAATGTGAAATGTTGGAATTAGAACTGCAACTATAAAATAAGTGACTATTGGATAGAGACAAAAAGTTTGCCTGGCAAGAGGCAACCTGTGTATTCTTAATGAAAAACTAGCTGCACTGTTGTTTGACAAGTTATAAGCGTGTCAATCTCTACATGAGGCATATTTGAAGTCCACATTCATGTCAGACGTGGCTTTGAATGTGTACATTCCAAACAGCCTATCAAACGCATTGTTTTTTTCTTTTTTACTAACGTGAGAAGACTTGGTTGTCATTGGTTCATGTCTGTCATATTTGTTTTTCATTAATTGTTTTGTTATAAATTATGCCGTTAGTTTTCTCAATTGAATAGTTTCATATTTATCATGTTGGGCCTTTTGTAGCCGACTATACGGTATAAGTTTTTGTCATTGTTGAATTGCAGATTTGATGATTTTCTTTTTTTTTTTTAACACAAATTAATCAATTTTATTGCACCTTTGTTGATAACAATTTATTTAATCTACAGCTTCAATTAAGTATCCCTGTGTATTAGTTATTGAATATCTATGGAAAATATCCAATAAATTAGATCTATAAATTTAGATATATATACATTGGAACAGTTTTACATAATCAAATATTTACCGGAATACTGTATGTTTCTTCACCTATATTGTATATGGTTTTATTAAAGTTCACTGAACTGCGAAAATGATTTGATCTTTGTAGCATGACTCTTCATCAGTTGATTTTTGCCGAGATAGCTAATTTTGAACTTGTTTTGTTTTGTTTACACGACTAAAGTGTAAAATAGGTCTTAATTAAAGAGGTAAGAATGTTTTATGTTTACATATTATGTATACTAGTACATTATTTTTAATTAGTAATGCTAATTTCTATGATCAAGGATCGAAAATATACTTAGTCTTCAATACATGTATGCAGTAACGTTGCATCATGTTGTGTAATCTACTTGATCCCTGCTTATAATAAGTTTGCATCGTGAACAGGAATAAACATATTTAGTACTATATTGATTCAGTGTAGCTGTATAAATTGTAAAAGAGACCACAAAAATTGCGGATTTCAGTTAATACACACGAAACTGACAAATTCTTACTAACTTGATGACAAGTTTTTCGCCGATTTTATGTGTTTTCTATACAAATATTCACCTATTTTGAAAGAATGCTATCAGTAATATTTCGGAAACTAAAAGAGATAAATGCATTTTGTTTATCCAATTTTCAGTAATAGTTCAACAAGCCAAAGACGTATGCAAAATTTTATCAGAAAATATGTGGCATAGCCCATTTACAGTAACTTGACCTTAAACAATCACAGTAATAACGAATATATATGTATATATCAAAGTATGTGAACAATGTGACTGAGTCTTTGATACTCAGATAAACTTAAAGCATGTTCAAAATAGTTTTCCTAGTTTGAATGCAATAATATTTAAATTGAAAAAAACAATTAAACAAAAGTTATAAAAGAAGTTAACAAACTCACTGCGTATTTAAACCTAATTTCAACAGGATCCGTTTGAATAATATTTGAACTTCAAATCTTTAGCAGATAGATTACATAATCCTTCAAGATATCAGTATGTCAGGTATTTGTCCTACTTTGCATGCATGTGATTTGCGTATCAAGAAGAGAAATCAATAATTGCTTTGTTTCACATGCACATTTTGCAATGTATGGTACAATCTGATTCATGGATTCAAATGATAAAACAAATGCATTTCCGTAATATATACAATCAATCAGTTTGTTTCTAGTATAGAATCGTTTTCATAACAGTGTGGACGAGAGCATTTTTTGGCGGGCTCAAGTTTCCCATTCACTGGGTTAAATTCGGTGAACGATGGTCTGTAACGCCCACTTATCACGTCGCACTTACTATAGACATTTAAACTGTGGGGTCACCAAAGGTTCTCAACGCCTAAATTTAATAATTAAAAAACTTGTACAGGAATAACCTTTGTGTTTTGATTAATATTGACTACTTAAACGTTCTTAACTTGCGTTTTTGTTAGGTTTTAATAAAAAAAATTATAATATCGCACGTTCTTTAAACATAAAAATTATTTTTAACTAGCTTTAAAAGTTACAATATATGTGTTGGCTATTATCTTTTTCGGACTAAAAGCGATTTTCCCGTTGCGGTTGTCTATTTTTTCACTTAGTATCGTTTAAAATTTACCTTGTGTAAAATTTTATTTTAGAACGAATGCATGATCAACTTTCAATAGTTATGCAATGATTACAAAACATCGAAAAAATATACTTTCGTATGGTCTTTTTCGTAATTGCAAAATATTGGACAATAAAAAGCTATTTGGACCAAGCCTTATGAAATTTGCATTTACTTCACGCAATACAAGTAGGTGAAATGTATAGTTTGGTGTATCTTTTCGGCTAACTATTATACTTGTGAAAAACCATTGGTAGCAGAATGATAATGCACCAACAATTCTTCCTTTTCTGAGTGTGTGTGTGTGTTGTTTTTGGGGAAAGGGGGCGTTCTCATGCACATACATGTACATTACTTTTTTAATCTCTTCTTTTTTAGAATCAATTATTTATTTTTATTTTAAACGGCCCAACTTACACACACACAATAATTGACGGCAGTTTATATATCAGCTTTCCCATTAAGATCGCAATGAAAATGTGCATATAGATCTAATATATGTATCATGAAGGAAATTAATTTTTAAAATGTGGTCAAAATTTTCTCGAAGCGGGAAAAAACAACAGCTTAATATGGATTGAAGTTAAAATAATTGTTATAATTTACGCAACGTAACTTTTTCTAATATAAACAGTCAATTCTTTTTTTTATTTATTTATCTACATGTTTTAAAAGACCAAATTGTGACTTGGAGATTAAGTACAATCATGAAAGAGCTTTTCCTGTTCTTTCTTCTGCTGTTAGTTTAAATCAGCTATTTTTTGTCATGAATTGGTATTGCTGTCATCTCGTATGTTTTTAAATATAAAGAAAAGGGGATCCGGTTGTTTGTCAATGAGACACAAATAAACGACAATAAAATTAAAAAACGGGCAACATTTATTCTTCAACAAGAAAATACGTTACAAGAAAATAAGTTTGTAAGTAAAAGACCCAAATTCGTGAGATGCAAGAATTGTACTGCAATTTAGTTTATGACACACTATCTTTGGTCAAAGAGACAAAAAGGTTCACACACACGCGTAACAGTTTTCCCCTTTACAAAAAGCATTATACAAACAATCTTTTAATAAATTAGATATACATATAGATATATACATAAATAGAAGCAATTGAGTTGTGTAGTACTGGAATATCCAAGGCAAACTAATAATATGAGTTCTCTGTATGACTGAATGATTCAAACAATGATCCATGTTCAACATATCCAGTTGAAAAAATCATCGTCCTGAACTCTTTTCACAAACAAATCATACGCATTGAATAAATGGTAGGTTACTCTTGAATGATCACAGCGTGGGAGCATTTTTCCTCATAAGATATTTTGTGAATCAACCCCAGCGACTAAATATTTTTACAATGAAAATCAAAAGGTGTAAATGTATTTTTCGATTATTTAATGATATTAGCTCTGAACATTTATTATTCTCTAAAATGAAACTGTTGTGTGTGCTGATATCAAGAATATTTCAATAAATTCCTTTAAGTTTTGAGAAAAGAGTTTCATTTTATGTATTGAAATACGTAACAAGTGATTTTTTAAATCCCCACGGGAAGGCCTCTGAAAGACTAAGTGAGCGTAAAATCATTGTTATCGATAGCCGATGACAAACAAGTTAAAGGTAAATGATTCAGTATTATTACCAACAAAAGTATTACGGTTGTCCACACTGTTATGGGAATGATTCTATGCCAAATGCAAATAGACAGCAAAGACAAAATAGCATTATTTTATTATGACAAACAATGTAAATATATTTACTTTAATTCTCTCTTTCATCTACTTTTCAATTCGAAATATGTATATATCGATGTATGAATTAATGCTCATATTTTACATTACTATTTATACATAATATCTATTGTGTATCTTTTTATTGAAAGTATACACAAATTGCTTGGAACTATTGCCTTGTCATATTTGTAAACAAAATATCTATTGTTTATTACTTGCATATAGTTTAATCATTTAAATCGGCTTAACTGCAAACATTACCTGAATAAACTTATAAGACTTTCTTTTTATATTTCATTAATCATTTCCCATTTCAACTAAAGAATGTATATTTCTTAGAAAATCTTAAATACCATTTAATACTTCATGGTTCTTTCAATGTTCTTCTCATGCAGCTTGAAATTGAACGTTTTATTCTTCATTCGTTTCAGAAAAAAATTTGCAATTCCTTATACAAATTTAAAGGTATGGACTGAATGCCAGTGACTCATCTGTCCACAAGAGGTTTAACTTCAACAAGAAACAAAACCCACAAAATATAACAGGCTATAACATGCTCTGATAACACAATAAGTAAAACGATTAAAACATTCGGTATGCTTTATGTATAACACGATAAACAGATATGATATACAGCGGCAATCGACAACCGCTGTTTACCATCGCTCAACACGCAACATATAACAACAAACTGTATGCATTAGAAGGTATTAATTCATCAGATCGACACAGAGCACAAAACAATAACAAAAAGAATAAAGATACAGAGTATCGATCTAAGAGTACTTGCAGTTACTGAAAACGAGTTCAAAACCAAGAACACTTACTTATCAATGATGTTTCCCCGACTAAATTGACAACCATTACACATCCGGTACTTATATATCCTTGGAATTTGAAAAACCGCTTCGAACGCACACAAGTTATGAAATATTTGAATTTATTTAAATGTAAACGTATCAACATCAATTTAAGTACCGATAAAAACAATGTACAAATATCATAATGCATTGTTAAATTGATAACCTTTTGGAACAAGTTTATTCAAAGAATCAATAAGTTTACATTATTTGCATTTTAATCGACGAGCTCTATAAATATCATCATCTTAAAAGCGAGGGTGTTATATCCCTTTTGTAATAAATACAGTCAAACTTCAAAACTTAATCTTCTTATCTATGAAAGAATTAAGTAAATGCTGTATGTAATGTAATACTTAACAACCGTCACCTTTTTTCTCGTCTACAAATTTATTTGCATTGGAGATTAAACAACTCAAAACATACCAAATATTGGTTCGACAATTATTAGTATACATTATACAGAATGTTGAGATATTGTAAAATGGCAACACAACATTTAATGTAATCTCATTACCACGAAAAGTGCTCAACATGTGAACCTTTTTTCATTAAGATGGTTGTTTGTGGTTAGATAAGCACAATCTAAAATCAATTATCTGGATTAGCAAAAAATATCCTGAAGAGGTCTGACACGCATAGTCTCTGATATGGATGAAACATTTATAGAACTTTATAGATAAAGTTATGTAGAAAGATACAAAGAGACACTTGTCTAGTACTTTTTGTTATAATGTCATGGAAACAGCGAGATAAGATTTGAGCAATTATTAGGTTTTTGTGCCAATGCCATAATAGTGAAAACAAGGACTTTACCAGTCACAACAATGCCAGCAACTTATATCTTATTTGTAATTTAAATGTTGATCAAATGAGATATTACCTGTTTAAAGTTCATATAGGTTTCTACATTATTACTAAATTTGAATTGGTAAACTTGGTGATTATGACCAAGAAGATATTAAGTGATTTGCAAAACACATAAGAAACTTACAACGCCATTACAAAAAAAAAGCGATTAAGTTCACAATTCACTATATAGAAAACTAAAAACTGAGCAAAATACACCCCAATTAAAAACTGCTAGCGAATTGAGGTGCTCCGGAAGGGTTAGCAGATCCTGGTTCTCCAGTGAAGCCAGTCATATTGCTTATGGTAGTTACTCATTGTAGTATCGTGAAGTTTACTTCAATGAGACCACGTAAGTGTTGCAACCAGATGTAGAATGAAAACTTGTATATATTGATTGACGAACCAACAGTGTTTTAGAATAGATTAAATGATTTTGAAACACGACTGTGTATTCGGAAACAGTCAAGTATACACGATGTTATCATATATTTGCTGATGAGGTTGTTTAACTCACATCAAACATTATAAGTCAATTTAGTGTAACGACAGTTTTAGTCAAATGCATTCCTGTACAAGCTATTGTATTCCCTTTCTCACTGAAATGTTTTAACATTTCTTTTAAAAAGTTTTGTCAATGTGAATAAAGTATGTATAAAGACATTCATCGATGCAAAGTAAATTAAGTTCAAAGTACTAATTCTTGATGTGTGTGTGCACAATTGTTTACAACGGACGAAGTAGTTCAATATTTGCGTTAAAAGAATTAACAAATGCAAAAACTAATCTTTTATGCTTGTATTTCAAAATGAACAGAAACAAACAAATGATCATAGAAATATATCAATTTGTATTGTTAAAACAAGTTAATGACATGTCTACCACGTCTTAGATTGTGGTTTAACATCTATGTCGTCTGTCTTCTAAGTACCGAACGTGACCTATTCCTGAATATGAATGTTTTGCCGAGTGTGAAATTGCATTGCTATACGACGTGTCTCGGTATTTATACATCCAACAATCATGTATTTATTTATGATGCTTTTGTTGTGGTTTCGGTTGGATATTGTGTCATGTCTTATCGTTTGTCGTTTGAATTCTGTATTTTTGGTACATTTCACATATGTCTTATTTGTCAGTATAGTCGAGTCAATTTCCATTTTCCATGGATAAAGTATTGTATTAGTCCAAATAATTATGACGTTGTCACAGCATTTATTTAAAATAACCTTTCAATATCGTCAGAGTCCGGGCACTCCGGCTTCCTCCACCAATAAAAACTGGCCGCCACGAAATAGCACAAAAGCGGTGCATAAAAGTGGCGTTAAAACACCAAAAATCAAATCAAATCAATCGTCAGAGTCATGATAATTGTTTGGACTAGTATTGTGAAAATAATTGTATGAATTTCAAGATATATTCGTTAGAAAAATACGTCACTGTTTGTGCTGTCGTTAATGCAAGATGTTCGTTGTTTTCTGCGGTTTACTAGTTTACTATATTATTTGTTTGTGCGTTTCTCTGTGCTGAGTGTTCTTGCTTTTGTTTGTGCTGTATTGCTGTCACGTAGTGTTTTCATTTTAGCGATATTTTGTAACATTGCCATATAAGCGAGAGGTTTGGCTAGCCATAAAACCAGGTTCAACCCACCATTTTTTCTTAAAATGTCCTGTATTAAGTCAGGAATATGGCAGTTGTTATCAAATAGTTCGTTTCTATGTATGTCGCCGTTTGTTTGTGTTGCACTTCAGTGTTTCTGTTGTTGCGTTGTTTTGCTCTTATAGTTGTTGTGTTTCCCTCGGTTTTAGTTTGGAACCCGGATTTGTTTTCTCTCAATCGATTTATGACTTTTGAACAGCGGTATACTACTGTTGCCTTTAGTATATGTAATATTTTATTTTGAGGAAAGGACTGTTTTGTAAATACATGGTCTGATTGTTTACGTGACATACTTTTAGGAGTATGAATTTAATTAAGTGATATATAGTTTCAATTGTAGTAATTAATATATAACAAATTTGTCAGTGTTCACTTTTGATTATTAGCTGTATCGTTAACGTTAAAAATTACAAACCATGTTCATGTGTTGCTTAAAACTTTACCGGCTATCCATGCTTAGATAGTTTACATTTAGTTACTACTTCTGATGAAATCATATAGAATTCTTTTAAGCTGAAACATTTTATAAATCATTTCGTATACGTTCATATATGTTACGTAGAAGCCATGGTGTGTAGAAAGGGGAAGGTATTGTAAATGATATTTAGAGTCCCACCAAGAAAGCCAAGACCTTCGGAATTATAACGTATAGTAGTCTAATTCATGTTTGGTTCCTTTTCAGTCCGTATAATGTCCAAACGAACTAAAGAGGTTAATAAATTAATTTTAAGCCTCATTATCACCTACTGTTAGAAGCTGTGTAATGAATTAATGCATGTTGGACGTCTATTTGATATCTTTAATGCATTTTTAAGGGTCTGAAACCATTTAGAATTGATACAAGTGGTAGGTTTTACAAAGTAGGTTTATCTGACTTAAACATATAAAAGGCTTGAAATTCGGACTGCCAGTATATAATTAGATACTATTGGATAGAGACAGAAATGTTGCCTAATAACAGACAACCTGCGTATTCCTAATGAAAAACTGGTTTTGACGTTTTTGTAACGAGTCCTGAGCATGTTCATTCTCTACATGAGGGTAAATTAAAATCCCCATTCATGTCAGACGATGCTGCGTATTTATACATTCTGCACAGCCTTTCAGACGCAACATTTTCCTCTGCCAGAACGTGAGAAGCTAAAGTGACCATATTTTCATCCACCTTAACCCTTGGTTAGAAGTTGAAGCAATATCAATGCTGTAATTACACTATTAAAGTAATATATATTTAACAATCATAATATGTGAACCATGTGTATCTTTAAAGTGTTACTTGTTGCAGATACACTTTTAAAACGTAACAACATAATATTACATTTGGATTATATTAATATTCAAATTAATAAGACAATTATAAAATAATTAGAAAAAAAAAGATTTTAAATAACTCACTGCTTATTTAAACTTATTTTCGACAAAATCCGTTTGAATAATATTTGAATGTCAAATCTTTAGTAGATAAATTATATAATCTGGCAAGATAACGGTAGTTACAGGTATTTGTCCTACTATGTTTGTATGTCATCTGCATATCAAGGAGATGCATAATAAATTTTGATAAAATCAATAAATCTTACGTTTAATATCAAAGATTTGCCCTGTATAGTGCAATGTGATCCGTGTAATCACAAGAGAAAACGGTCACATTTCGGTTTAACTTTACATTTAAAAGTATCAAATTGAGGAATATATCTTCCTCAGGCTATACTTTTCGTCTTTTTTTTTTGTTTAATTTATAATCTCTTCAATTTTAGAAAAATTAGGATTTTCAATTATTTTGACCTCGAACATCACTGATGGGTAATTAATTGTGGAAATGCACAACTGGTGCAGTAAATTGATATCGTTTGTGTTATTGTTTCTTCTGTCAACTGCACAGGAAAAGCAAAGAAAAAAATAGCATTATGTTGTTATGACGTATAGGTCAATAAACAAAGTAGTTTTAATTTCTGTTATTCCTTAAAGGGATATCGATGGCCGAGTAGTCTTATAGTATAACTACTATATCACTAGCCTTTTAACAAAGCGGTTGTGAGTTCGAATCCCGTACTTGGCGTATGTGCTCCGACTCAAATCCTAATTGACTAGAGATAGCAGTTTTCCTGCCAAAGGTTAGTGATTTTCCCCGTGCACGCCGACTTCCTCCAACAATAAAAACTGACCGCAATGGAATAGCCCATAGTGATAAAAGTCGGATTAACCATCTATAAATCAATCTGTCAATTTTATTCTTTTTTCCTCTAGCATATTAAATATTCGGAATACAACGACGTATGAATGGATGGTAACTATTTATGTTATATCAATTCATGTATCTTGTTTTGTAAATGGGACATAAAAAACGTTGTATTGTTAAGATAAATTTGGTTATATTTGTAATACTAAACACCTGTTGATTTCGCTTGCTAACCATCTAACAGTCTGCAAAGCTTAAACGGCAAATATTACCTCAATTAAAACAAAAAATCATAATAACAAGATATCTTAAATTTCCCGAAAGGTCTAAAAGTCATTTAAAGAGATTCGACACTTTCCAATTATGTTCTCTTTATGTAGCTGAAATTAAATCTTTGGTTCTTCATTTATCCAGAAAGAAATTTGGCAGATGTTTCTGCAATTCGCCTTTTCAGAATCTAATGCATTGTGGGTATTATTTTCAAAAGCGTATACACCAACACGTTTTGATTGGCAATATAGCCATTGCGTGTTCAGTTTATTTTGCATGTCCCTTTGGTATCTTTCGCCACTCTGTCCATAAGAACGTTTAAACAATGGACATTTAACATGTCAGATAGCGTTATATTCATTTTGGGGTACGAATAATGAAAGTCCCCACAATCCTTTGCATTCTGAAACGACGAATTGCTTATAAAATGAAAAAAAAATATTGAAGAATTGCCAATACGACAAATAACCACCAGAAACCAAACTGACATTAATGAAAGCAACCATAGGTAACCTAACGGTAATAAGCAAGGAGAAAAAATACAATATAGGTATCAAAGGCTTTGGAAAGACAAAATGTAAACAATTCGAGAAAACCAACGGTCTGGTTTATGTATAAATTAATGAACGCAACACAATTACGATAAGCAGCGACAATTTTTTAAATGAAAGGCTGTTGACCTGGGACAGGGACATACAGAATATGGCTGGATTAAACGTGTTTTCTATTTGTCAACTCACTATCTAAACTGGGATGGTGTATGTATGTATATGTATATATGTATGCATGTATGAATGTATGTATGCAGGCAGGTATGAATGTAGGTAGGTAGGTAAGTAGGTAGGAATGCAGGTATATATGTATGTATGTATGTATATATGTATGTATGTATGTATGTATGTATGTATGTATGTATGTATGTATGTATGTATAATAGAAAAACAAAAGATACGGGTATCCATCCATGACACAAAATCAGTACCTGTACAGTAAAAAAAAAAAAATAAAACACACAAAAAGCAAATGAACAGCGCTTTTATTGCTGTTCTTCATCTCAAAGTCACAGTAAGCCCTTCAACACGAAGCAAACAAGAAAAAAAAACTCTCATCTAACTGCAAGTTTAATACGGCCCCTAGCACCGGCTTGAGCGGAATTCTTTGCAAATATAATTTGGATAGACTTTGTAAGATGTTACAGCACCTAATGTCTGTCTGTCTGTCTGTCTGTCTGTCTGTCTATCTGTCTGTCTGTCTCTCTCTCTCTCTCTCTCCCTCGCTTTTTATCTATCTATCTTTCTCTCTCTTTTTATCTATCTATTTTTCTTTCTCTCTCTCTCGCTTTTTATCTATCTATCTATCTATCTATCTATCTATCTATCTATCTATCTATCTATCTATCTATCTATCTATCTATCTATCTATCTATCTATCTATCTATTTATCTATCTATCTATCTATCTATCTATCTAAATAGCACGATGGTCAATAGACTTTTATTGAATGTCTTTTTGTCAAAAATAATTTTATTTTTGACAAAAAAAGACATTCAATAAAAGTCTATTGACCATCATGCTAATCATGATTCAGTTTATCACTTGTGTTGCAGCATTTAAAGTTATTCGAAGTATGGCAAACAGACTGTGTAGTTACAGTTTGTAATTATGCTATGTTTAACCACCAACCAACCCGTCCTTCTTGGGTTGATTGTTTATGTGGATATTCACATTGACATATAGCGATATACTAATTTTCCTCCCTTGTAGATATGAACTGTGTTTATACTATAAATGCCTGTACAGGTATTGCATTCATGAGTATAGCTATTGTGATTTCACATTAGTTTGAAGAACCTTTATGATAGACATCGACTACTATAATGTAAAAGAAATGATAAGGTATATCAATTGTATTTCATGACACTATACCCTTTACACACTTGACAAAAACAAAGGGAGAAGATTGAGAAAATTAGTCAATGTTCTCTAGTTATCTAAACAAATAATGACACGAGATTGCAACTGAATACATATTTTACTTTATTAAAATGAATTGTATGTATATATTCTCATTTTATAAAATGAAGAGTCATTAAAATGTGGCGTTTTTTTTTTTTTTTTCTTTCTCAAAAGACGAAACTGTCAAATTAACTAATTGCGTGCAATTTCTGTCAAAATGTTAGTAACATCAATATCCACTGAACGCGTTTTCTTCCAAGATGTTATATTGTCCGACAGAACTAACGCGACCGATGTTTCCTACAAATGATTGATTATGAAATCTAGATGCAAAACTCATCTGGCAATGGTTTGCAGCTGCAGGCCAACCAAAAGACGTTGGTGAATTATTAAGCCATTCACGTTGGGAATAATTATAACCCCTATGCTGCAACTGAGTTGTGTCGTGATGAGGAATTGGCCCAACATTTTGCATTTCATCTCCATACGAATAAGTGCTCCTTTTGTGACTTTCCGTACAATAGTGTGACTCAAAACCAATTTGCTGTTCATCTGACTAACGGTGATTACGTTGATGAGATCCCTCATATCTTGCAATAGTGAGTTATTTGGCCGTCCATCTCTGAAATCATAGTTATTGCCTAGTTGACCATTATCATCATCGAGTGCTTGTTGTCGATCATGATTATTAGTTTGCCGTTCAACTGGATAGCGCTCATCAGTTTGATGAGATCTCTCATATCTTTGCAAGTGTGAGTAATTTGGCCATCCATCTCTGAAATCATAGTTATTGGCTAGTTGACCTATGTCATAATCGATAGGTTCTAGTCGATCTTGATAATTATTTTGCCGCTCACCTGGATATCGCTCATCAGCGTGATAAGATCTCTCAGATCTCTGCGATTTCGAGTAATCTGACCGTCCATCTCTGAAATCATAGTTATTGCCTAGTTGACCATTATCATAATCGCGTTGTTGTCGATTTTGAAAATTATTGTGCCGTTCACCTAAATAATGGTCATCAGATTGATGAGATCATTCAGACCGTTGCGATTGTGAGCAATCTGACCGTCTATCTCTGGAATCATAGTGTTTGCCTAGTTGACAATCATCATCACCGTTAAAGCTATGATTATGGAGATGTTTATATATGTGTGTATCCCATTGTTTGCGTCTCGCTTGATCTTGCAAAATGTCTTGTTGATATCTCCGTAAGCTTTGGTCATTTTGTCGGCCATTAATACAATAATCCGAAGAAATGTGAGAAATGTTATCAGGTGACTGAGTTTGACGGGATTCTTTATCAGGTGCACATATACAGTAATATCCCATTTTCTGCATAATATACACTGTAATAAGATGCAAAACATTTCCCCCCACAATGATCTTTCTTGTGTCATTTATAAACATTAGACACACAAAAGCAAAACATGTTACCTATCATTCCCAACAATATATCCGGTTCCTCTAAGATTTGAAATTTTTTTGAGTCACATTGTTTTTCACATATGACATATTTTATTCCAACAACTGATCGATAGAGGATGAAATACATTACAAGTATGGTATATTCAGCGGCCAGGAGGGCAATTAGGAGAATGCGTGGTAATATTTCGGCAAACCGAGATATCCAGTGAATTAATTTTACCAAAATGCTGTCTTCCTGGTTCTGTTCTGTCTTACGATTTTGATGTTTGAATGCATTCAAAGACCAAGCAAGTCCTAGGGAAGATGCATTTATACTTAGATAACGTATTATCCCTGTAACACAAGTATAAGAATTTTACTATAATTCTCCAATTTTAAATGAGTGACAACATATATCATGTATATTGATATATTATACATAACATCTATTCGTATTTCTTAATTATTCAGTCAATGTCAACATTATCAATATTTTTGTCCGGATTTAGATTTGCAAATATCTTGGCCTCAAGCATCTTTGGAAAGACCTTCATTGTTTGATATGGATAAAGAGGTATCGTAAATGTTAGTGGCAAGCCAAGTTCTATTATTTTTATGTATACTACCAAATCAGTTATGTCAACTATGTGGGAAAAATATCAATCTTGTTCAGGGCGAGAAAACAATATACAATTGATATTAAATTGAGATCCAAAAAAAGAAAGGCGGGATAGTCAAACTCATAAGTGGAAAACAAACTAACAATGCGATGACAAAAAATGAAAACGACCAACAGAAAAACAACTTACAAAAGACAACATAGAAAACTAAAGGCTAAGCAACGTGAAATCCACAACAAAACGGGGGTAATCCGAGGAGCTTTGAAAGGGTAAGCATATCCTGTTTCACATGTTGCACTCATTTTGTTGCTCATGTATACCTCCTTCTACCCCTCGCCCCAAAGATGAAAGAATATTAAGGAAATGAGTGAAGCTGTTTTTACATACTATAAAGATAAGGAGATGTGGTATGATTGCCAATGACACAGCTATCCACCAGCGTTCAAATGAATTTTGTAGAAATTAATTTAAAACTAGAAATCTGACGGCCTAATTTATAACAAAACAAGTTACGATAAACAATGAAATGCACCAGCGACAGCCACTGAACTACATGCTCCTGACTGAAGACAGACACATGAAAAGTGTATCGGGTTTAATTTCTTGTGGGCCTTTAAAGTCAAATTAAAAATACATCTCCGTAAAATATATTCAAAGAAATATATAAAGGCGTTTATTATGGCCATGTGGGTAAATACATTCAACTTCTTTTCCCTCCTAAAGAAATTATTTTTACTATACTAATTACTTACGTGTGTAAGTTGTGTCAGTATGCGTGTCAGTAATCAACAGGTTAATTTGTATTGTTAATTGTGGAGCGGACTCTAGGGTAGCTTCAACTAGAGTCAGGTAAGATATGGAATATCCAGAATTTTATTTTCCACGTGCAAGTTCCTGTGCATAACTACAAGAAAAGAAGACAGTGTTATACTTGTATTTTTAATATCATAAACTTGTAGGCGGCAATCAGATATAAATGTCTTTATCTAATTTTCTTACATACTTGTTTTCGGTATCGATATGTTAGTATTAACAGTTTCACATTGGACTAGATTAAAAGACCGACAAACGAGGAACATTCTCGAAGGAAATGCACTAAGGAATATTAATTCAAACAATAGAAATATAATTTGATAATGGGGAGTGAAGTGACTGTGAAATTGTCTCTTGCATACTAATGACCATAATAAATAGTATTAGTTAAATTGTTATCTTTATGCAAATGAAGAGTGTGTTATAAAGTCGTGTGTCTTTCTTAACCGTAAGCATAAATGATGGTCTAGATTGGTGGTTCATAATTTCTGTATTCTTTAAACTTTGAATGCCTTTTTTGTGAAATTCCCGAAAAAGTGACGTAAATATGATTTTTTTCTACAGTTATATGATTTATTTATTCTGTATATCGTTCATGTCTGTAATCAGTATTATTTTTTGTATTACCTTAATTTTTTTTTACCACGGTTATACTTTATACGTTTGCACCTAGATATTCTCTTAAAAATCACAATTATTCAAAAATAGTTAAAACAAATTGAATAAAGACAAAGTGTATAAGGGAACAACCATTGGTATCTCGTTGGGGGTCCAGGGATTTGTACCCCACACGCCGCACGTCAAATAATTTTGTTAACATAGAACAGAAAAAAAAATCTCGTGACCAATCACACACTATTGTTTTTTCAACATATATCAAAAACGCCATGTCCATAAACAAATCAAAACGAATACTATTGTTCATAGGTGCACAATATTTGTTTTCCGTAAACCTTTTGTATTTCGACTTTCAAAGAGTTGTATGATTTATATCATATACTTTTTTTCAAATACAAATGTGTTTGTGTATTGTTAATGCATGAAGAAATGATCAATCTATACCGCTTTGCGTATTGTATATTCAATTTGTAGTAGATATTCAAGTTCCTTTCTTTATTGTCTGTTGAAACCAAAATTGAACGTTTTCATTGATGTAGAATAATTTGTATTTGTAAATTATCAAATTTTACACATTTAGATATAGAAAGAATTTGTCTATCAATGTTCAGTGGTTATTTAGTAGCCTACTAGACATTTTTGTTATTCGATAATATTGTAACTGGTCGGTTTTGATATCATTCATGAATTATTTGACCACCAGGCGTACATCTCAATCAGGGATCCTAGTACACGGGGGCGTAGGTTTTGAGGAAATGTGGGTAAATATCGTCTTGAACTTAGCGTTGCGAAATTTGTGTGAAGATTTTATACCCAAAACAATTATACTGTGTTTGCACTTTTCTATACACATCAATTTTTTTGTGTATAGAAAAGTGCAAACACAGTATAGTTGTTTTGGGCATAAAATCTTCACACACATTTTTTTTATAAAAATCCCTGTTCTCCCTGAGAATATCAAATGCTTAACATTTACCGGATGTCGTAGTTTCAAAACTTTCGAATGATGTAGTGACGGTGTTATTCTTGGGCGATGTCCTATTTTCAGAACAGTTCAAATAGCATGAATAGTATATGGTTGTAGAAATCCCAATTAAACGCAGTCTTTATGAAGCCCATAGCTGAAAGATTCATATTAAATAACACAATTGTAATTCAAAGCAATATTCATCTTTACATTTTGTCAACATTTTGTATAGGCCAGCTTTTTACGAGTCAGCTTTATCTAAATTATTCGAGTTGGATCATGTGAATTAATAAATCAATAAAAATAACATAATAAAAAAAGATACTTCTATAACATTAAACTCGAGTGTTGATGAATATCGATTTGTTGTTGTTCGCTTAACTTACAGTAGCGAATAGTAGTCCATCAATTCTGGAAGAATGTGTATACAGAATTTTGGAGACAATGTTCTTCCTTGCTAAGTTGGCTGTTACTCCCTGTTCCTTTGTTTACGATAATTCGTAATCAGAAAACAGGAAAACGCCTTTTGAATTACCATTTGTGTCTATATCTAAATCAGTTTATCAAGAATTCCTGGCTCACTTAAAACTGTTCATGCAAAGGAATAGTCTGATAACCTTTTGTACCAACATATGGTATATGTACTTGTCTATTGTTGCAAACGGTATGTTAATCTTTATTTTATCTTGTATTGAGGAAAATTCGGTACATTTTATACAATGCACAACATGCTCCAGCTACATTTCAATGAATGATCAATAATGTTATAAAAGATTCAGACTGTTGTTATGCTTATATTGATGATCTTATTGTATGTAGTGATAGCTGGGAAGAGCTTTTAACACATTTATATGATACTTTTGATAGATTGTCACATCAAATTTACTGTTAATCTTGAAAAGGTGAATTTTGCCAGGCCACTGTTGATTATTTAGGGCATACAGTTGGCCAAGGTCAAGTGAAACCTGTTATGGCTAAAGTGGATGTAATTACCAAATTTCCTTCTCCTACAAATAAAAAGCAACTTATGAGATAAATAGGCATGATTGGATTTTATAGGAAATACTGTTCAAATTTTGCTACTGTTGTTTAACCATTGACTCATCTTTTACGGAAAGATTTATCTGGAATGAAAATTGTCAAAACGTATTTGAAAATAGCTAATCACTTTTAATTAATAGTCCAGTTCTGATCACTCCAGACTTTGAAAAACAATTCAAACTTGCCGTTGAGGCAAGCGATGTAGGAGTTGAAGCTGTTTTTATCAAGAGACAGATGATAATGTTGAGAAACCTATATCATATTTTTCTCAGAAATTAGATAAACATCAGAAAAATTATTCAACTATTGAAAAGAGTGTTTTGCATTGTTGTCTGCACTTCAACCTTTTGATGTATATTTAAATCCCACTGTGCATCCTATTCTTGTTTATACTGATCATAATCCTCTCACCTTCATACATAAAAGAGAAACAAGAACCAGAGGTTGACAAGCCGGTGTTTATTGTTACAGGAATATGATGTTATTGTAAAACATATCAAAGGTAAAGATAATGTAATAGCAGATGCTTTATCTAGAGCTTATTAAAACAACATGTATATACTTTGTATTTTGTACATATTATTCATGAAAAGATTTTGTTACACTCAAACTTTTTAAGGGGAGGTGTTATGATATTGTAACTATCATAATTATTTAGTTGGTCTAATTTGTTTATGTGTGGCGTAAGAATGTTTACATTATATATTTTTACATTGTGTACAAAATGATACACATTGTGTTACAACTATGCAGTTTAGAAATCACAGGAACAATCATAGATACTAATGGAATGATTAGAACTTTCTATTTTACTTACACAACGTTTCCAGAATGCTTATAACAAAATATGCGTAATTTAAGCATCTACAGTTATCAAGAAGTTTCCGTTACAAGTATATATTTGCAGACCCTAAAGTTAGACATAGACATAGACATCGATAGACTTCAATATTCTCTGTAGTTGGATTGACACTTTTATTTACAAACTAAATCATGCTAGATTGTGACCCATTGGACTTAATTTTCTGCGTGGATTCCCGAGAAAATTTCGGATAAAGTAAAACAAAAGATCAGACATACATTTTGACAGTTAAGTTGACATTTCTTTTTGTGTTATACTTCTTGTAAACTTGTGTATAATAAATCTTGTTAAAATTTTATTATTGATTTGTGTCTTTTATTGGCTACAATTAAAAGGCGATTTTCTGACCGTAACATTTATGACATGCGAAATAGGTCTTTAAATTATGTTGTTTACCGAATAGTTTAACTTAACTGCCAAACAAACGGTAGGTCATTGTTTATTTTGCGGAACTTCAACTAAAAGATTTATCAAAATCTAAATATTAATGCCTCAAATGAAAGAACTATTGTTAAGGAGAAAGGTCATATTTAACCAAAAATTGGTCATAAGGTTGTGAAACATTTTAGCATATCTTTATTAAAATACAAAGGTATCTTTATTAAAATACAAAGGGTTCTAGTTGTTTACATTTAAATACGTACAGGAATGTTGTCAAAATACTGCACATGGGATAAAAGGTATCACTACCAAACAACCCAATTCCATACACATACACTGATGTCTCAAGGATTTTGGGCAAACGCCCAAAATTTAAAACGCTTGTGCAGCTTTCCAAAGCAGAACAACACCAAGAAGATATTTGGTTCGACGATAAAACCATAATCAACACAGACTTCGCAACTTGTTCAAAATTAATGTAGTGTAAGAACAGGAACGCATCAGACAATGTGTCAAACAAGTGTAGAACATATGTAAACAGGGTGATTGCAACATGGGCTGCTGCCTCTTTGGTAGTATCGTGGTACGATTTCTTGGTAGATCCGCACATTCTGTAGGCAAACGCATACAAACTTATTAGGATTACAAAACCATCAATGGCAGTTACCATTATTTCTACCGTTGGAGTTTCACTTGTGGTTGGCAAAGTGTCTGAAAATATAATGGTCATAATCATTTATAAAGTATATGTTAACAAAACATTTAATTATTCGAAATACTTAAGATGTTCTACCTTAGGAACCAATTAATTCATCTGTATTTGGCAAAATCTTTATGAATTTTTATTCACAATGTTCTAAATTGTCGAATTTTACTTTACTTTAAACTGTTTTTTTTTTTTTTTTTTTTTTTTTTGATTAGGTTTCTATTTAAGTCTGGCGGTCAAAATCCAATTCTGGTATTTTTCATGAGTTTTGTTATACTCTACACATCTTCTAGATTCTGAAAGGATCAATATCTGTATGAATTCGTATGAATTCTAACTCTACATTCAAGAAAGTATGAAAATGTCTGATACAACATGGTGTGAACATACTTAATGTTCTTAACAATTTTATTTACGGTCTAAATATGTATCGGCACATTCTAAATAGTCTACATCTTTGTACATGAATGACAAAAGTGGTGGAGATTAACCACTGTTAAGTGTGAAGTTTATCCAAGTAAAACAGTCCAGCTACTAACAGGCAGACTGACCATTAACTAATAAAATATGACAAGTTATTTGTATGACAGAGTAAAATAAGTGAACGAACTACATGAAGCTAGCCAAATATATATTGCAAGCCTGTTTGTGAAATTTCTTTAAATATAGTAGATTTTCCATAAACTGTAAGAGTTGAGGAAGTTGACACATATATACAGACATGACCATTAGATTATACAAAGTCACGTAGTTATATACCAGTAAGGTCCTTAGATGCTGCAATTACATTGAAGTAAACATGATAGAATGTATCCTATGTTATTTCTATTAAAAGATGATATAACGGATATGTACATAATTGTACTTAACATAGCCTCCTGTACATTTTCTTAGGCTGATAAAAGGATATCGACTAAACATGGATCTGTGAAACCTCTTTTAATTCCTATTAAATGAAACCCCCTTTAGAATATCTAAACCTGCATTGGTACTATCAGATACAAAATTCCTGTTCAACATGTCCAAAGGTGCATAAAACAAAAAGAAAATATTTTATGTTAGAAATTATTTGACAATAATATCGATACAATTCATCAATCAAAATACAATATGCATACACAAAAGATAAACTCCGAATATCTAGTAGCTCTCCTTCTATCATTGGATGCATGTGCATTGTACATGTTACTCGGAATATCGGTTTTAACAGGGTTTGCATTTATTGAATGTTTGTATACTGTACATGTTTTCATGTTGATGCATCCGGCCTTGTCCCTTTGAAGTTCATCCGAATCCCTCAGTTTCTGTTTGTTACCTTGGTATGTTTCTTCCCAATCCATTCACCAAATTCTTCTCAATCGATTCATGAAATCTTCCCAATCGATTCACGAAATTCATCCTAATCGATTCACAAAATTCTTCCCAATCGATTCACGAATTCTTCCCAATCTATTCACGAAATTTGATCATCGCCTAACTACTGTCGCCCTAATTTATGTATGGAATTTTTATTTCATCATAACATTTGCGTTATCATCTAGTATGTCTTTAACAAAATATGATCTGCATGAACAATCAAACAATTGTCTGGAATATTTCATTAAAAAAGTCACAAAAGCCAACTAATGTCCTGTATTCGAGGCAACTTATATTGAAAACATGTTCAAATTTTCTTGGCAAGTCATTTCTTTTTCATAGCAGGGTCTTATGTTGGATCAATAATTGTTGGTTATCATAATATGGCAAAATTGAATTTCCCTAGTTTATGTTGATGAGGTCAGTTTGGTGACTTTTATTCTTTAAAACATGCAAGTATAAAATCTATAGCAGTAATGGTGAGCAAACAAAGATATAACTATATATATATATACATAGCTTAGAGAGTGATAGAGATTGTTACCCGAGAAAACATTGTCAACTGAGGCGAAGCCAAGGTTGACAATGTCTTTCGAGGGTAACAATCTGGTCTATCACCCTCTCAGCTATGTGTTATTTAATTTATTATACTGAATGTTCTGTTAGTACTGTCTATTTTTAAAATTTCAAATTCAAAGTAATAAATTGTGACGTCCTATACATAACAATCATCCGTATTTGATTAAGCGCATACTGGATCAAGCGTCTCCGTGAAGAGTAATAGAGTGTTTGCAATAGGATAGAGTAAATTGTCTCCCTCGTATTAACCAATCAAAATCAGGCATTTTGACATGAAGTATAATAAATCAAATTAACAACCATTTGCGTAACAGAAACTGATTGTTTTGATCAATGCCAAAGGTATATAATTTTATGAGTTTTTTTTAGTTGCAGGATCATTGCCTTTTACCAAACGTCTTGCATTCATATCCACCTGCAAATTTATAGAACCTATTTATACATAGGAAATGATCAAGGTTCTTTGCTTATATTCATTACATTTCAGTCGATTAATTTGTAGTTTTGTTAGTTTTCATAGTTTCATTACACAGATTTAACAATTTTAGATAAAACAATCGTTTACCTTAACTTATGCATTCCCTACAGAAAGTATGCATTGAAAGGAACCGATTGTATTTCAAATGTACACGTATACACTTGGAAACAAGTATCTTACTATATCTAATCAGGTTAAGGTTGCCTATTACCGTGACAAGATTCAGCTTGCAGTCATATGATACGAAACCCCATGCCATTATCGACCTACAACAGAAAGGAACTGTCTCCCGTGTGTTCTTTTCTGCAGATGCATTATGAGGTTTCTCGATGCCCGATCTCTTCTATCTGTGACATGCAGCATAACGCGGCTCTCTTCGGACCAGAGTATTTTTCTCTTTTTCCATTTTACTATTTATTTCCTTTTCAATAATTTCATCAAAATATTTACTTGTAAAAACTTATAACGCTTTCTGAGCCGTAACCCGTTCTATAACTATTATTTTTCCTTGAACTTATTCCGTTAACATTGAGACTACATAGATTAATTATATTTTGTAAATGTCATACATGTTATAGTTAATGATATATACGTTATAATTGTACTTAAATTTCAACACACAAAATAACAATTGTATAACACTTAATGGCTACAAAATTGAAATACATATTCATTATTTTAGTAACTACATAGTAGTTACACATTTGTTTTACAACCTTTATAATAATTATAAGTACAATTCTCCTGGTGTGACCTTTACCAATTGTTCCGCTAATAAACCTCATGTATGTTTTGTGTATTTCAAAACACAGTGTAACTTTATTTGAATAGTTTGCTTGTGTAGTAATTAACTCATGATAGTTGTATAATTCACAATTAAATGTCTGTGTTTGAATGGAAAATACTACGCAAATATCTGCTATATCGACAATGTGTACTCGATTTGATTGAAAGGTGGAGAATCTAATGCCGTTGGTGTCGTTATAGTTAAACGTAAATTGTTCGTTGCATGTTTGATTGTACATATATTGCTTTTTGAATATATAGAACTCTGCATGAACAAGACATAAAACATATAACAATGTGGATTTAATTAAATATTCTGAACCGTGAGGAATTTCTTCTGATCTTTGTGCATTTTCTTTTCTGTTGAAAAGTACATTGTTGTGTACAAATACATACTATTGGACCATATACGTACTCTACAGGAGGTATGGAGTTATTTTGTTCTATCGTATTATTATTATATGGTTTGTTGATTTTCAGGTATCTCATCGGTGATGTAATGTTAAGACGGAAAAGTATCTTTTCTGTTGATCGTTAAAGGGCATTGGCTGTCAAATTCATGTTCACCGATTTGACTCAAAATCTCATATTTGATTTATAACATACTAAAACGTAGATCCAAATTACAATAAGTCTGAAATAAACAGTTAACAATGCATGTACTCAGTAATATATTCCAGCATTTCGTGTATATTTTAGTTTATACGCCATCTAATTAACTATCAAGATGACCTCCAATGACTGCCGACGGTCACATAACCAGATATAAGCATAAACATAAATATAAATAGATAGCGACCTCGTGCAATTGGAATTTTCTATGTCTGTTTGATTTCATGTTATAGGTTAAGAAAATAATTTAATCATCGTTTTTACCTGTATAAGATTTTTGTGGATCGAATCGGTCAACGAAATAGATCACCTTTGTTTCACTTTCAATGTTGACATTCTTTTCCTTTTAATGGCTGAACACGACTTATACATGCGTAACCAATCTCTAGTTAACGGGTTAAATGAATTTACAAGCGAATATTTCATCAGCGATGTTTCTTTGCTCATTTTGACAAAATTGAAACCAATTGGCTGGTAAAAGCGAATTATTATTTTACTTATACACTTTTATTACTGATTAAAAATTAAAAAAAATTCATATTCTATTTTTTCATACCTCGTAGCTAATGCCCTTTAATTGATAGTGTAAATCGTGTTACTATATATAGCACCGGTAAAACCCATTTACTATGTTTATAATGTAAACATTGAACAGCTGATGTATTACGGCATGTATCATAGTTATAAAACATACACACTACTTAATCAATATTTAAGAGTATATGAACATGAATTACAACTATATACATTACTGATACGTAAACATGTGGTAGTTTCATGGTTTCTTTCTATATATCACCTTTTTACATCTTCCATATATGAAGCACATGTGAACATTTGCCATTTTCACAGTTAGGTTACATATTTCACATTTTAATACAACTTCACATTTGAAAACACTTCTTCATATCAAATTTTAACTCTATTAAAGAGCTTTAAACTGTTATATATTTTGAATTATTCTTTATATGAATTCAAAATAAGATAAAATTTCAATTAACAAAAAAATATTGAAACATTAAGCAACTACATGTTTTGTCTGTTTGATTATAAACTCTTGATATATATAAAAAGAAGATGCGGTATGATTGCCAATGAGACAACTGTCCACAAGAGACCAAAATGACACAGAAATTAACAACTATAGGTCACCGTACGGCCTTCAACAATGAGCAAAGCCCATACCGCATAGTCAGCTATAAAAGGCCCTGAAATGACAATGTAAAACAATTCAAACGAGAAAACTAACGGCCTCATTTATGTACAAAAATGAACGAAAACAAATATGTAACACATAAACAAACGACAACCACTGAACTACAGGCTCCTGACTTGGGACAGGCACATACATACATAATGTGGCGGGGTTAAACATGTTAGCGGGATCCCAACCTCCCCTAACCTGGGACAGTGATATAACAGTACAACATAAGAACGAACTATAAAAATCAGTTGAAAAGGCTTAACTCATCAGATGGACAAAATACAAGTGGACGTGGCAGGGTACTTGTACATCCAAAAACAAAAGACACTAGGAACAGATCTGAGAGTACTCGCAGTTATCTGACAGCTAGTTCAAAGCCACTAACAACTAATAAAAATCATGCATCTAAGACTAAATTATCAATCAGTACACATCCAACATCCAATGGATTTAGTGTAAAGACGTCATAAAAGTCAGAGAAAACATGACCTTGTGCAATGCCAAGATACAGGTATCGACAGATTGTAGATCCATGAATGTGTATATGTATAAAATATACAAGTAATAGTTAGTTTGCTTTTAATTTACTGATAACAAAATCAATATTTATACCAATAAAAACATATTCAATGATCTTATTACAGTGTTGAATTGGTAACCTTTTAGAATAAGTTTATTTAAAGGAGCGATAAGTTTACAAGGATCATTTCTAAATTTCCGGGCACGGTTAACAACATTTCCGTAAAAATGAGGATGTGCTATCCCGTTTCAAATAAGTTTTCTACAGGTACAACCAAACTTCAAAACCAAATCTTCATATCTATGGAAAACTTTAGTAAAGGTTTTAAGTAATTTCTGGTAACGACATCCCTGGTTTAATAATTTACCAGTAATACATAGATTACGTTCGTTAAAATCAAAACGTCACAACAGACACGGGAATAGCGAACGAGCTGTGAAATATAAACACCGTAAGATGGTGCCAAAGGAACATCACCATCTAAAATGGAAAATTAACAATAGGGAACGAAAATCGTCCCTTTGTCGTAAATTTTAGTGTGGAGTTTCCGTTTAAAACCGAAATATCTAAATCTAGGAAAGGACAGTTATTACCGTTTAAATTTGATTTATTTAAAGTAAGTTCCTTGGGGTAAATTTCATCAGTATATTGAGAAAATTCTTGATTATTTAACGAAAAATATCATCAAGATAACGGTAAGTGTTGTTGAATTTATCAATTAAATGCAATTTTGACGGGTCTTTACTGAGTTTAGTCATAAACTGTGATTCGTAACAGTACAAAACAAGTCTGCTATTAAAGGGCACAATTAGTGCCCATAGGGATACCTACAACCTGTCGATAAACTTTGTTGCCGAAACGTACATAAATATTATCAAGGAGAAAATTAACAGCTTCAATCATCTCATCACACCTATAGTAAGTATATCTGGCATACATGTATTTACCTTTCTCATTAGAGAAGAAGGCTTTAAATGAGTTGCAGCAAATATATTTGCACTCAGCTTTACCAAACGACCATTTAATTAAATAGGAAAACTTTTGTTTGATAAGATAGTGTGGAAGTGTAGTGTAAAGAGTAGAAAAATCAAAACTGTCAACAGAATCAAAAGGACCATCAAAAGCATGTAATTTATCTAAAACATCCAAAGAATTTTTTACACTCCAAAAATAGTTTATACCACTATGTTCATATATTTTATTACAATAGTTTATGAAAAGCTCTTTAATAGTGGTTAATGAACTTGTTAAAAGCACTGAAAGATTAGTTGTAGAACACTTACTAGAGGCCGAGATGAAACAATATTTAAATGGTTTTTGTGTAGTTTAGGTAGCCAATACATAGTAGGGACCTTCAAATGTTCAGAAGAAACCTTAAGCTTTGATGTGGTTGTGATATGTTTGTTTACTATATGACTCTCTGTGGAGCGGATGGACTTGAATGTAGATGAATTTAAAATTTCATTCTTAAGAACGTCCGTGTAGTATTTACGGCATACCACCACCACATTGTTGGCTGCTTTGTCGGCCGGTACAAACACAAACCGCTTTGAAAGTTCTTGAAGTTTATTTCTTATTCTGGAAATAGGTGTATTATGTACTCTATTATTTACTTCTAAATTATTTTCAAAATGTGATATTCTCTTATCTACCACATTCATACATTTATTTAAATAAGAATCAAGAGATTTTTATCAGATTTTTCCCGTTTACACCACTTTTACAAAACGAGGAAAGAGCATCTTTGGTGACTTGACGACACTCTTTTAATCTATTTTAGTTGGAGGACGATATTTTGGTCCTTTTTCAAAAAGTTTTAACCTCTCTGTCCTGGATGATATTGAGGTCCCCTGTAATAACATGGCCATAAGGAACATATCTAAACTTCGACGATTCACAGTTTCAAGTTAAGGGAGTATTATTATCTACATTCACGTCTGATGTTACCGACGTATAATTAAAAATTAGACTTCTGCTGGGTTTTTTGTATGTGTATGAAATTATAGGTGGTTCTATGTTATCAAAATAGCGAGGTATAAAGTTTTGAACGGTAGAGTCATTAAATATACTAGATAAGTTGATAAAATCAATACCTCTGCTAATATATTTAATTTTCAGAAAATGACGTTTATGATCTTCAGGTTTGTCGATACGCGGGAACAGCCTATGGTGGCAAAAAGCTGTAATTATACGCGAATATTCATACAGTGGGCTAAAGAAAGAGATGGTGTCACACTCTTTGAAAATATCGTGTAATTTACTAATGGGTATTTCTCTATTGTAACTGTATACGTATACCTAACAACAAAATTATTTTATTTACCTGTGTTTAAAGTTATTGCAAATGGCTGATATTTTGTTCGAGCATATTGTTTTTCTTAAATTGTTTAACATTTCATACCGATATAACATGTTACTTTTATTATTCTTCCTTAGTTTATTTATTTTGAATTTACATTGTATCATAGGTCAAATTTATTTGTTCAGTGTATGTTCAATGGTGTTACTATGTCCTTTGATTGAGTTAAGCTATTTCAGTTGATATTTTATAGTGTGTCTTTCTATGTTGTGATGTTACACTATTGTTTCAGAAAAAGGGTGAAGGTTTGGTACCATTAAAACGTTTAAACCCGCTGCATTTGTTTGCACCTGTCCTAAGTCAGGAATCTGATGTTCAGTAGTTGTCGTTTGTTGATGTGGTTCATAAGTGTTTCTCGTTTCTCGTTTTATATAGATTAGACCGTTGGTTTTCCTTTTGAATAGTTTTACACTAGTACTTTTGGGGCCCTTTATAGCTTACTGTTCGGTGTGAGCCTAGGCTCCGTGTTGAAGACCGTACTTTGACCTATAATGGTTTACTTTTATAAATTTTGACTTGGATGGAGAGTTGTCTCATTGGCACTCATACCACATCTTCTTATATCTATTTGACCCAGTTTACATAATAATTGATGCCTACAATTGTTTTTAAATATAGATAGGAGATTACCAAGTGTATAATTTATACGATGTTTAACTCGTTGATTTCGATTGATACATTTGCCATGAGACCTATTATTTCGTTGTCTTTTATCAATAATATTCATGATATCAATAGAAGTAGTAGATATGTTCCCTTGTCCAAGTATATTGTCATTTAGACCCAGGGATAAGCTGTTTGAAGTCGTTTAATCCAAGACAGTTCGATAACTTTACGGGAATCTTCAAATTGTTTATGCGATTGCCCTTGTTGTTTCTGGACCGTTTCGAGCGGTTGAAATCTAATAAATTTAATAATGTGGTTGTGTTTACCTAAATGTTGATAAACTATACTTTTGAATTTCTTAGGTTTTCGGAAGCGGTATAGATGTTCCTGTGTTCGTTTAAAAACTCCCGTCAGCTGTAATTTATTTGTAATTTTTATTTTTTTTTGGTAAATTTTGTATGATAAAACTATTGTACAATCATTGGCATTGTTTTGTGATTTCTAAACAATTGAATTATGTTTTAGTGGTTTAGTTCCAAAACTTACACTAGTTTTGTCATGTAGAGCTTATTTTTTCTCCATAACGACGTTTCAGCGACGACAGGCTCGGCACCTGGCCAAACGGGTGACCCTGTGTCTGTACGTAAGCAACGGTCTTCGTGGTCGATATCCAACTTCTTTCAGACAACGGTCTGCACGACAGTGCATGATGGGGTAATGACTTTTCAACAAAGTACTGTTTGAGAACGGAGTTTGTATTACCAGCATGTGTGGGTTGATGCGTTCGAACAAGACGACTAATGGTTGTGTGATAATGTCCCATTTGCCGGGCAATCCGACACAGTGACATACCAGCATTCTTCATCCCAGTAATTTGCCATCGTTTCCCATTAGAGAGTTGCGGTGGTTCATTGACTTGTATTTCGAAACTCAAATGGTAAACTGTATAAGTTATACCAAATTGCAAACGTGGTAACAATATTGAGTTTTCTCCTAGATGTGAGATGTGATTAGTTGTTGGGTTATTTAAACATATAACAATAATTCTATGAGAGGTGACCAGACATGCTGAACAGGAACAAAACATATTATGTATCGGAATGTAATATCATGGCTATTCAGAATATGTATGTGCATGTTAAAGGGTTGAAATCTGAATAGTTTTTGACAATGTTTGATATACTAGGGAGACGTCGCTCACAATGGGATCATGTGCTGTTTTACTTCAACTACAAATAACGAATATATGGTCTAGTGGTGGAGATTTTTTATTGCTTACAACAAATTAATAAAGCAGGAGAACGATTACCATCAACAATATATCTTTAAAATTGACAGAAGAAAAATAATCTAACTTATTCTTACTCGATTTATTCTTTTCTGGACCTGCAGATTATTTCTATTTAAGAAACGTGTGATTCGTTTGATCTCAGTTCATTATCGATTATAAAAATGATGATAATATCAGTAAAATTAAAAATAATGTCTCCATTTCTCGGGAAATAATTCAGCTGTTAAAAGAAGCATTGAATCACATATGACTTATCACATCGCTAAAAATATCCCAGATTAATTGTTAACATTTATAAAGTACTAACGCTCATCTAAGAGATATACAAGGAACCTGCTCAAAATAACAAATGCCGACCAATTTAAAACAAAATGATCGTCTATTGGGAATGTTTCAAAACACAAATTTACATGTGCTGACTCATGTATTGCGTATATCTCAATTATTGAGTTTGAAAGTCTTGGTTTCACCCTAAACTAATCGCATACTGGCTTTAGTTATATACGCAGAAATTAAGGATGGTCAATAATTGAATTGATGTCATCAGACTTTCATTGTTTTGATACAATAGCTAATGGACTGTTAACAATGGAATCTACTATTTTGGTACATTTGTAGTTTTGTCTTTGGATTTTCGTATTGATTAAGTTTCTCTTATAATCAGTCTTAATCTTGTTAAAACGATTCATAAATACACTTGTCAAGTGTTTGAATATTTCTTCAACTTTTAGTGGAATCTTCATATTTGATTATGCCTATTTAAAATAAAGTAACTTTGAAAATAGTTGTCTTGGAAACTTTCAAAAGGCAATTCATCTGCCAAAAAAAAATGTGTCTGCGATTTTAACCACTTTAGAAGGGTATCGTAAAATATATGTATTCCCCAATAGAGTACGTTTAACACCGTTGATCTGATGGGATAAGTCCATATTACATCAATTTATTAACTAATCTTCTAAAAAGGGCCCACAAAGCAATGCGGAGTTTGTAAATAGACATTTAAGCCTCAACATGCTCGACAGAATACCTATATTTAGTTTAAGTATATACACAAATAAAACTAGTTGAACAAGTTCGTATGGTAAGATTGATATAAATATGTGCAAGGCAACTACTATAATAGTGCCTAACACGATCTTGTCAGGTAAACGAATTCTGCGTTTAAATGAAAAAATGACTTTTATGAACAATAACAGGCAGATCGCTCATATGTTGACTTTATTAACTCGCAGTTTTTATTTGGATACAATTTGAATGATGGCAGTTAAATGAAACTTAAAAACATGCTTTTTCTTAACCTTGCGTAGTCGTGCGTAAAATATAATTCTATATTGTTGCTGTTTTTTTTTTTTTTTTTTTCAAAACGATAACATTTCCTAAGAACGAAAACACATGATCTGAAATATTGTTCAATTTCTCTGTATTACGAACATTTTGTTTAAAAAGAAAGAACTGGCAACGTAATCGAACCTTTCGTTCCTTTTGTTTTTATTATAAAGAAATAGCGTGAACTCGACCAGTGTCAACATAAGTTATACTGAAACGTGTGTAAAAACGCGTTTATATATATTTTTTTTTTTTCAGATATATAGAATATGAATTTATTTCAAAACATTTGTATGAGGAACATTTAACAAATTGAAAAAATGACTTATTACGTATGTTTGTAACCCTATATATACCCTCAAGTTTATCATAAATTATAAACAAAAAAAATCAATGAGTTAATTTGTTTAACTGTAACTTGTAGAAAAGGAATGAGGACAGAAAACTATAGATAAATCATAACTATACTTGTTCGTGCACAAACAATTTTATGATTTCTGAAAGAATGTTTAACTTTAGAACTAGAATTGCTAGCCCTGTCTTCATAAACAATTATTGCTATGTAATAACATTTCACGTTTTGACATATTACACGCACTACAAATTTGAACAGGTGGAGCAATAATAAATCAACCCAATCAAATTGCACAAGATCTAATTTCAATGACCAATTCATATGAAAACACGTAGGAAAATTAGGTAAGGAGAAAATTATAGATTTTTGACATGTATTTTTTTTTTGTACATTCTGTGTGTGCCTGTCCCAATTCAGGAACCTCTAATTTGGTGGTTGTCGTTTGTTGCTTTATATTATACTTATTTTTAGTTCATTATTTTGAACATAAATCAGGCCGTTAGATCTCTCGTTTAAATTGTCGTTTCGGGGCCTTTTATAGCTGACTATCAACATTGATATGCTACTGTTTATTTTGTAGTTGTGATTTCCTTTCTTTGCATTGACACTAGTTAAAGATTAAAGAGAACAAATAAATAATTATATCAAATGTAAAGTATACCTGAGGTACATGAACTTTTTAACTGAGATGATAATCCAGTGCGTATATATCAACTAGAACAGCAATCATTGACCGGTTCTGATGTTTGAATGCTACTTTTTTTTTTTTTTTAATATAACACATATAGATGAAAGATCTTATATATTACAATTAAAGTTCAATTCCGCAAAATGCCATTATGTTTATGGTTGAAATGAATATTTCTGCTCTGCCATGCCATACACTAGTATTTCTATAGCATGCAAAATAAAGAAAATAACCTTGTTAGGATTTCAGCTGTTGTGTTGCTCTTCCATAGATATACACTCTACAACTTAAAACGAAAGACTACTGCATTAACCTCGTTTTACCGATCCTTATAGAAATTAATTATAAGACGGAGAGCGTAGGTTCTTTCAATAATTCACAACTGAATCTAACATTTAAAATTAGGTTCAATCCTAGATTGAATAGAAAAACAGAATAACAATAAACTCATCATAGATACCGTGCGTCAAATTTTGTAGGCCAGACGCACGTTTTGTCCTCAAAAGACTCATCAGTGACGCTCGAATTAAAAAAATGTTTTGAAGGCCAAAAAGTTCGAAGTACAAACTCACTTCTTTAATATTTTCGTTTTTCAGATAAAGAAAAACTACCCATTATAATGACTATTATGTTTATAATCATTGCTGGCATGAACTATCTGTTCATACTTGTATTGGTTTAAGCATATTTATATTTAAATTCAACTATGCCAAAAACCCATACGTTAAAGTTCAAACATAGTGATGTGTATTCAGGAAGTTTATGCGACTATGTTTGTAATATCTTACATAAATAATACAAAATAAAACTTCAAAACTGTATATCTAACAGCAAAGGGCGCCATTTTATGTATTTCGTCATCTCCCTTTATCCAAAACAGTTTTCAGCACTATCCATGATAGGAACATTGTTATTCAGGCCCTTCTCATATGATCAAGACCAAACCAGAGGTAATACAAGAGAACAAATAGGAGTAAAAGTATTAGGCAATCTCATTGATCAGAACTTTACTTACATAAAACAAATAAAGTATGAATTATAAGGAAAGCTATCAATAGATGAATGTAAAATCAGTTTTAATATGAAATAACATAAATCTCCAGGAATAGATGGATTAACAGTAAAGTTTTATATGACCTTTTGGCCGTATATTAAAAAAAACTTTGCAGTTTTTATGTTTAATAAAATACTATGAGAAAAAGAACTCACAGACAATCAAAAGTTCGGACTTATATATTACTCATTAAATTAATGATCCACTTCATCTTGATAATTACAGACCAATTACTTTGTTAAATGAAGATACCAAAATAATAGCTTACGCTTTAGCTCAAAGATTAAAGCCAGTACTTCACAAAATTATTCACAGTGACCATAATTGCTATGTGAAAAATAGATACATAGGGTTTAATATCAGACTGATTCAAGATATAATAGACTTTTCTGATTAATTCAATGAAGATGGAGCAATCTTATTTCTTGACTTTTCAAAAGCGTTTGATTCCTTAGAATTGGGGTTTATGTACTGTGCATTAAGACAACTTGGTCTACAAAATTCTATTATAAATTCGACACAGACTTGACAAATATTGAAGGATGTGTAACAAATAATGGTTTGATCTCTGCGTCCTTTGACATGCATATGGGATAAGACAATGCTGTCCGGTCAGCGCGATTATTAGAGATTATCAAAATTCTATATTTTCAATAATCTGGTTTAATTCAATCAAATATTTGAGTGGATGTTGCACTGTTTAGCTAATTGCCATGTATGGCATCGCCATAGATGGCGCTCTCACATGGAATTTAAATTTTGAATTCCCGTAGCTGGCACTTGCTAATTTGTTGTCGACAACGAAGCAGGTGCTGTAGGAAATAGTTTATTTTATTAAAACTTAAAGAAGCCAAACAAAAGAAATGCCAGGGATCGCCATCAAGGCCCATTGGAAAGAAGAGGAAGACAACCATCAGGAAGATGGCCAGGAGTTAGGACCGTGGACATGACACAAAAGAATGACGGAGTTGGACGTATAAGAATGGACAGGAAAAGACAGGAGGCCGAGGTGGAACACGTGGAGACACAAGGACAAGATGAAGCTGACATATTATCAGGTAATGAGTCGGAGAAGGACGCACGGGCATACCCCTTTTTTGCACGACCCGTCACACACACATTTTGAAATGGCACATAATACAATTGATTTCACCTCGACACAAGAGGCTAGCATTCAAGACACAGTGGGGAATCACGTGCCTTTTAAAATTAAGGAAAAGATTCGGTAGAGAAAGTTTATTGAGCACACAGAAAAGATCGTCGGTATTGATTTGTCCATAAACGAATGGACTTCAGCTTACATGGTTTTTTTGGTGTTTACATTGAGAAATACATGAATTGTTAAAATATATGCGTGATATTAGATTAGCTGCAACGAGGTCAGAAAACTGAGCCACCTATGACGAGCAATTTATGCTAAAATAGAAAAGAATTCAAATGTATCTTGAGGAAACATACACGGTGAATATTGGCTCTTACACATCACATCTACCACAGTACAAAACATGACTCAATGCAATCACAGGGTAATATAACAAATACACAAAATCGTGGTTATTATAATTCAAATGCAGCTACACTTTCCAACACTTACACGAGAATAAATCAGCAATCACAGGTAATTAGTGGTAGTACAAATATGTCCTGTAAATGCTACAATAATGGTACTGACTGTCCATACTTTTCTCGTTGTAGGTTTAAACATGTATGTGAAATATGAAGTGGCAAACACAGAAAGGTCCAATGTAATAACCGGGCCCAAGGAAGAAGTAACAAAACTATTAATTATTATTCATTAGAAATACTCCTATTAAAGTATCTGTCTTGGAAAATTATTTTGTTTTTTATTAAAATAATTTTGCTCCAGGGACCAAGGAAAGTTCCCATTTAAATAGTGCAATACAGCTACCTAACTTTTGCTGGTTCTTTCAGATTCCCGCCTTTTTCCACACTTCAGGTATCACCAATGGGGCTAGTGTCAAAAGGGATGGGGATTTTAGACTTATTCAACATTTATCCTATCCTGAGAATAAATCATTAAATGATTTTATTGATAAAACTATTGTGCAGTGCAATAAAGTTCAGTGGACGAAGCAGCATGTTTGATTAATGGACACAAAACATTTGCCCGTTTAAGCGAGTGTGATGTAAAGGCGGCTTTTCGCTTATTGCCTATTGCCCCGCAGGATTTTGTCTTGTTGGGTATAAAATTTCTGGGTGAATATTATCTTGATAAAATGCTTCCAGTGGGGCTTCAATCAGCTGCGCCCTTTTGGATGAATTTGCAAAGTTTTGCATTTGATAATACAGATCATTTGGTAGCTGACTTGGGCTCTCATCTGGCGGTCCAGGAGACTAGTAGTGATTGGGGATTATTTCACTAGGCCCTTGCTCTGGGCCTGACAAGTTCTACAATTTCCATGTTTGGAAAATGTGGTTAGTGGTAACGTTGGGGTTTACAGATGGTAACTCTGGGACCTCCTCTTTAGAGGGAGGCCTACACCTGCCAACAAGTGGGGCACAAATAACTGGAGCATTGGTAATACGAGTGTTTTCCCGGTCACTCCCCATGGTAGGTAGTGGTGTAACCGTGTTTAACTACTGGGGTTTATGACACTATGTCAACATAGGTCAGCTGATAGCCATTGTGTATAGGTAATCGGTAGTCATCCTGGCGCCTCAACAAAATATTATAGAATATTTTGTAGCCAAGGTAATGCTACAAAGTAAAATGTATATTCTAGTCATGAAAATGTAAATACAAGTTGGTTTTTGTATAGTAAGTGGTAAAGGTTATCAATGCATAACAGATGATGGAACCTCAACACAACTGAGTATAGTATACACACAACATGTAGTATTTTAATCTTGGTATCTGTGAATTACAATACCAACAAGGAGGAGAGAAAATTCTATAACAATTTAAATCACTTTGTGGTTAAAGAAAATACTTCAACATAGCTTAGAAAACAACAACAACTCTTGATCGTTGTTCTTCGTCTCATTGTTATTCAATCAGTAGTACAGGTGTATTATGTTAGGTCTTCTTCTATGAGTATTGCAATTAATTTCGTGATGGCAGTAGAAATTTTAGCATGTAGATAAAGACAAGACAACGATATCAAAGGCACATCAATCAAATTAGATAATAGAACACATAGTTTAAAATTAAGTCAGCTAATAGATGACACAACAATTTTGTTAAATCTAAGCAAGCAATTAAAGTAGCCCTTTGGACATAATAAGACTGAATGTGAAAAACTAAACGTAGAAAAACAGTTTACTAAATCGGAGAAAATTATCAAAGATTGGTCTAAAAGACAACTTACTATCTAAGGCAGAATTTTGTTGTAAAGACATAAATAGTTCCAACCTTAACCTTTTAGCATCAGCAATCAATATTAATAAACACACCATATCAAAATTAAAAAAATAATATATAACTTTACCTGGGACAACAAAAGATAAAAGGTTAAAAGATCTGTTGTCTGTACAAACTATGCTAACGGAGGATTGATCATGATTAATATAGATAAATATATCGAATCATTAAAAATAACTTGGATTAAAAGATTAGTTAACAATGATAATATGTTAGTGAACTGGAAAGTTATTCCTCAGTTTTGCTTTGATAAACTAGGAAACAAGTACTTAATTTTCTATATGCTCATAGATAAAAGACATAGAGAATTAAAAATAATGTAACACCCTTTCACTTAGAAATGATGAAAACTTGGGTGAAATTAAAAACAGTAGAATAGAAAAAATCCAAATAATGTGACTGAAATAAGAAAACAAGTTATATGGGAAACAAATACATAAAATAGAATGGTTAAAGTCTAGTATATACTCAATAGATTAAAAATAATGTACTATACATGAATGATATCCTGGATGATAAAGGAGATATTTCTGAAAATATGATATTAAACAAACTATCATCTCATTGTAATTGGTTCTCAGAATATACAAAATAGCCATTACCAAATCAATGGTTAAATTTACTTAAATATGAATAATCAAAGGAACAAAAGTTTACTTTTACACTAAATTGAAATGGTGAAGGTCATTGGTCCACAATGTCAATTTAAAAGACCCCATTGGTCTAGGACCTTTGGTTAAAGAGTTAAAGCTAATTTTGTCTTTTCAGAAACCGTTAACGGGGTTATGCCCTTAAGAATATGTCAAATCTCTTCGGTCAAATGTGAAAAGTTGCGCCTCAGTCACCTAAACAGTTTTCACTATTTACTATTTCTGTAAGATAAACCATTTTGAGATATCCAATAAAAAGTTGTAAGGTCAAAAGTCAAGGTCAACTTAGAAACCTTTAAAACACACTTAAAATCCTTTAAATAGGTCAAAACACATAATTCGCTGTCTGGGACAAGACCTTGACCTTTGACCTTTGACCTTTGTCAAGGTCATTAGTCCCCAATGTCATTGCTGAAGACCATATGGGTCTAGGACCTTTGGTTATATAGTAAAAGCTGATTTTGACTTTTCAGAAACTTAAAACAGGGTTATGTCCCTCACAGAAAGGTCAAATCTCTTCGGTCAAAATGAAACAAAGTTGTGCATTAATGACCCAAACATTTTCCACTATTCAACACTTCTGTAAGTATAATGGTTTCTGAGATTATCCCCTAACAAGGTGTTAGGTCAAAGGTCAAGGTCAACATACATTTGACCTTGAGGAATTTTTCAAAGTCACATGAATTGATGATGATTGGTGAAGATCCTAGGTGGCTACGACTTACGGTTTCTGAGTTTTGGTGGCCAACCGACTGCGGTTAATTTTCAAAGGGGCATAACCCTACCAATGAGTCGTTAAATCTTTTCGATCCAAATGTAACGAAGAACCAGGGTCTGGTCCTGAACAAATTTCACCCTTCGCCTTTTTTCTACCTATAACGGTTACGGTGTTTGAATGATAACAAGGTTTTTAGGTTTCGGAGGGATAACTCCGGACCGACAAAATTTTACGACTCACAGGGTGAGTTCCGGATAGGTATTTATGACACCGCTACAAAGTGTGAACCTGAAAGCGACACGTCTAACGGTTAAGGCTGCTAACTTCGTCAAAGCTTGGCGGAAAAAGATAATAATAATAAACAGAAGAATACAGTACGGTCTTTCCTTATAGAAAAGGAAAGACCTTAATAATCAGAAGAAATACAGTAAGATCTTTCCTTATAGAAAAGGAAAGACTTTAATAATATACTCATACAATCTAACATCGAAACACCAATAGGTTTTGCAAAGTGGAAAAATATTTTGCAAGTTGAAGATCTTAATTTGAAAATAAAACAAAATACACTGTTTATGTATAGATACATAAAAGATAATAAATTGAAAATATTGAAGTGGAAATTGATACATAGGATACTGCCCTGTAAACAATTATTAGAAACTTGGAAAATAGTAGATACTCCTTTTTGCGATATATGCAATGTTAAAGAGAATTATGAACATTTCTTTATCACCTGCAAACATTTCAAAACTTTTGGGAAAGTATTATATTATTTCTTAATCAACTCAAAATTGGATATCACATTATAGCTTAGAAAACCTAATACTTGGTTATAAAGTAAGTGATGAATAGAATTAGGAAATTAAGTTTTTATAACAATAGTATTATTTACAATGTAGTATAAATAAAGCGTACTACTTATTAAATAGAAATGAAAAGAAGTAAATGTGTTCGCTATATTTAAGTACGAATTTCTGTCAATATTAAATGAGCAATGAAACAAGAAATAAGCTTTGTTGTTCGGTGTGAGCCAAGGCTCCGTGTTGAAGGCCGTACATTGACCTATAATGGTTTACTTTTATAAATTGTTATTTGGATGGAGAGTTGTCTCATTGGCACTCACACCACATCTTCCTATATCTATTTACTACAGAAAATTGCAAGTATTTAAAAAATATATACTTTTCCTTCTTAGCTAAAACTCATATAAATGTTTAACCATATGTTTAAGTGACACTAAAGTCAAAATCAATAGGTATATACTCACAAATTGTTAAATTAAATCCCAACAGCATGTTTTGTTATACTAATATTATATAGGACGATCTATAAGTAACTTAAAGATATACGGCAAAACACCTGACGGTTTTGTTTGGGTTCAATACTTTTTTAAAGAAACACTAAATTATACTTAAAAAGGGTAAAGAAATGATCTTAAGCTGTGTCTTTCCAGTTTACTTATGCCGAAAATGCCATTCAAAATTTATATAAAATTCTCCCTTTCGTTGGAGCAAAAGGTACCGTGATGCACATGATATGACGTCATGAACGTTAGATTATTTTGTTTTCGATACAACCTTTTTTATGATTCAACATGCTGGAAAAGACAATAATCACGATACAATGTAGAAGGCTTACTACTTACGCTTAACGGAAACAAACAAAGTCAATATAGATTCCAGGTTAAACATTGTGTCACACAAAACACTCATCAGTGACACTCAATCAATGTAATTGAAAATGCCAAATAAAGAACGTGGTAAGAGAGAGCATTGAGGACTCAATTTCCAAAATACAACTAAATAAATCTATTCCTAGATTAGAAAATCCTAAGTATTTCGAAAATTTCAAAGTTTTGTGAACAGTTATCAATAATCACGAAGATCTCATTGATAATGCATGTCAACGCAGAGGTGGTGACTTTTGGCTGGTGAAACCTTCGGGAGGAAACCTTTACCAACATTGGCATGAGCCAGTCGTATTCAATGAACTCATCATAAATACCAAGATTGAAATTGCGCGTGTCGTCTACATAAGACTCATTAGTGACGTTTGGATCAATTAATAACAATAAAATAGTTATATCAAGTACGTTTTCGGGAGCATTGAGGATCTAAAATCCAGAAAGGTTTTGTCAATTACAGCTAAGGTTATCTATTCCTCGAGCAGAAAATCCTTTAAATGATAATTCATGTCAACACAGAAGTCCTGACTTCCGTGCTGGTGATACCATCGGTGAAAAACTTCTGCACAGTCAATTGACTGAACAAAGTTTAATTGACTGCAAATAAAATGTCTGAACAGTACTAAGTTTACATTAATTTTATTAATGACTATATAATGTATTATATAAAAATAAGGAAATGTGGTATGATTGCTAATGAGACAACTGCCCACTAAAGTTCAATTGAAGTGGATGTAAGCAAGAATAGGCAACCTTACGGCATTCAACAATGAGAAACCCCAATACCGTATGATCGTCTATAAAGGCTCCGACATGATACAATTTAATTGGGAAAACTAATGGCCTAATTTATAACAAAACAATTTACGAAAACATATATGACAGACATGAACCTGAAAATAAATCTATGTGTTCAACACGTTACGTGTAAAATGTTTTAGTCATTATTTCAATTTCAACATCACAATGAAGTCACGGTGAAACCAACCAAGTGATCTTCTGCGCTAAAACATCATGATACACAGTTAAGATAATTATGAAAGCCTTATTTAGATTTACCCTTTTTTCAATTTCTGGTCACTATGTAGCTCAATCATAACATTTCCAAAATTCAATCTTAAACACTGTGATGTATCAATGAAATAAAAAACGCGTAAGGCTGTTGAATTAATTTTCTAAATGGAATGCAGTAAACGCAAGACGAAATTTGCTTATTTTATATGGCAAAGATGAAAACGACAAGACGTGTTTACATAAACTGAGACTGTTACAGTACTTTACCGATCGTGAATTCTAACGAATCTATGAAAAGACAAATCAAGGCAACAAAATAAAAGCTGACGTAATCAGCTAAGAAACCTGTTGGAAAAATGTTTTGTTAGGAGCACACAACTGAAACACGTTTCACAACGGGTTTGTGACCATGAATAAATATTTAATAACGTCACACTGCACTTTTTGGCCTAAAAGCAAATCAAAATGATGTGATAATAATTCCTAATATTTGACTTGTGTTATCAACTTTGAGTAATTCGTTACTTGAGTTACTTTATAAGTTCGACTGAATCATCGGATTCACGCTCGATGCAACATTTGTCTTTAAAGTAAAATATTAATATAAAGTTATTACCATTTGTTGTTGCCTCGTAGCTGAAATATGGTGTTGTGATTGCGTCGTTCTTATACAATGACGAAGCTTTAGTACAGTTCAAAAGTGGTCTTTTTCTCATTCCAACTGTCGTGAGTCATTGCTGAAAGATTCAAACAAATTAACAAAGTAGTATAGGTATTTACAAATTCAAAAATAAAAATAAAAAATAGAGAAAATAAATTTTAATCAATATGTTATATATTTTGTCCCGTGATTTATCAACATCACCATTGATGCATTCAAGGGTTGTCCAGGTTGACTTACACATACTCATAACAGTGGAATAGACTCATCATTTATATAATTAGGTAAACACCGGAAAACGTAGTTAGTTTTGCTTCATAAATAGACGGTATCTTACTTTTTATTTTATATTTTCGCCAGTTTAATGATACAATTATCAAATTTAAAGAAAACAGTTTAGCAACATGTATTTTAATTACAAAACTTTAAAGTTTAAATTATCAATTTTTAAAATTTACAATCTTATCGCAAAATATCTATATCGAACGATTCTTATATTATATCATATTTTTATTCACTAGATTGACTGCATTATAAATCTGATATTTGACTGTAAGAATTAATATCACCTTATTGTTCAGGTTTTAAAGAGCTGTTCAGTTCAAAAGACCATTTCAGATCAAATTTGGTTTACTGGTGATTGTAACTTCTCGGTAGAACTAAAACGATCGATAAGTTTACACGAAAAGTTCAAAATGATAAATTGTCTTCGATAGAAATAAAATGTTTAAAGTAATATGTAAAGGTAGTTTAAATTAGAAGTGGCAACAGTTGATGTAACTATCTCTCCAATGTTTAGCAATTTGACCCTTTCTGGACCCATTGTTTCAAAGAAATGAATCAACTTGTGTTTTCGATGATATCAGTAGATGATTGTCTAATTTAAAAGTTCATAAACTTTCATTAGCTAACTGGATAGATCGAAATGTACTAACAGATGTTAGAGAATTTGGCAACTTAATATGTTGATGACGAAAAACACAGGAACGTGGAAGGCACTCGAAGGGGATTTTTGTTTATCGAAAGTGGACATTTGTTTGATAATCATTAGAGAGACATAATCTAACATAGTGTCTCGTGAATTATCGAATCTATCAGATCTCGATAGTTAAAAAATTGAAGTTTAAGGCCCTCGCCTAATCTCGGACTTTAAATTCGATAATCTAACTATTTCGATTATAACATCCAATCATCCACTGGTAACAATGTTGAAATCTTTATAAATCCGATTCTACTTGTTCAAAAAGGATATAGTTCTTGACTGTGATAAATCTATTCAAAATAATGCACGATATATCGATTTAATAATATCGATATAAGCAAATTCTTGAGAAAGATTTTAATACTAAATGACTAAAATTTCAATTAAGTTGTACAAAGTAATTACATGCGAACTATAAGAACAATGAGTACTATTTTAGTTGATACGTATTTATAAAACATTCCGTTTTTTACTTCAAATTCTCATAAAAGGATGATGCTTTAGGGTTTGCATTATGAATTACTGTTATGCTTCACTTACTTATAAAGAAGAAAACGTTTAAGTCCGAATTCAATAAGTATTAGTTGTAGGATCAATACATACTGAAAGGCATTGACTATCTCAGTATCTCAGCAACATTGCGGCACTTCAACATGCTGTTAATACTTTACTGACTTACGTTGGAATTTGATATATAGTTGGGTATATAACGTTTGAATAATCAAGTATGTGTGAGATCGATAATCAGTATCAAGGCCAATTTGGTGGCAATGACAAACACCAATAACAAATATTTAAGTCTACCATAAAGTCAAAATGTTGTGTGCTGACGCTATTGAAAAAAAAACCTGGGAAATGTGCACACAACATTTCAAGTACGCGATAATTTAACCAATTCCAAAATTCTCGTGTCCTCACATTTATACATTTGAAAGGATTTTCCAAAGTAATGATCTGTGGTGATCAAATAGTCGTAACAATTTGAAAAAAAATGTCATACTCATTCATCGAAAGCGGATCCTAGTTCCCCATTCTTTTATGTTTCTTATGTCATTACCTCTCCCCGATAACCCAGAATGAATTCATCCTTAGCTTTCTTTCTATGCCTGAGTTTGAGCATTCCTGATGAATATAGACCATTAATAATACCTGTAACGTTATTTCAATAGTACCCATGTGTTTAAGGTGGTACCTAACACTACAGGAGATAACTCTGTAAAAATCAGCTAAACGTTTTAATCACGTTGTTTTCTCAATGATCAAAATTAGTGTTTGTCAAACTGCTATATAACCAACGACATTTTTCTGATAAAGTGGTTGGTTCAAATTTTTGAAATTTTTATATTTTTGTCATAGGGTCAAAGTAAACATTTTGTCAAAATTTTATGAAAATTAAACGAGCCAAATGAATATTAGTCAAGGTGTTGGGTACCACCTTAATAAACATTTAGAATGAAATTTGGATGGCATAGTTTGTGATGTTTTATGTCACAACTTAGAAACCCGTGGTTGTTAGACATTTCACGTATGCACTCTTACCAGTGATTGCCTATACGATACAGTTTTGATCCCAGGGTGATTTTTTTAACGAAAATTTGCAAATAAGCTATTTTTCACTTAGTTAATTTAAATATAAGTAAAAATATACCTTCATGTGCTAAATTTAGAGATAAATGGGGTTGAAATTTTAGACATTAACTTAAAATTTCGGTGTCTTGTACATTTCTATCCTTTGGACAGACATACTTAACTGTTTAAAAGATAACGCATGCGGAATTTTGTAAAACGATTTGGAAGATCTCCTTTAAAAAATATGCTCATAATTTGTGCAACAATTGTTTGAAAATAATTCATTTCCATTAAAATTTCATGATTTTAGTTTTAAAAAGGCATTTTTGCTGCATAAAATTGGAACAAATAATCTTCATACAGTATTAAATCATTTGTCATTTTAAAAGAGAGGTCCTTGTACTCGTTTTCAATTTAATGATTAAAATCCCTCGAACAATGCATTTGTTCCCGATAAGTCGCAGTTTGACGTCGCGAAAATAACATATTACGTTAGCAACGCCATTACCTCCACTGTAAATAAAGGCAACAGTAGTATACCGCTGTTCGAAACTCATAAATCGATAGAGATAAAAACAAATCCGGGTTACAAACTAAAACTGAGGGAAACGCATCAAATATAAGAGGAGAACAACGACACAACAAAAACACAACATTAAAATGTAACACACACAGAAACGAACTATAATATAACAATGGCCATTTTCCTGACTTGGTACAGGACATTTTAAGAAAAAAATGGTGGGTTGAACCTGGTTTTGTGGCATGCCAAACCTCCCGCTTTTATGGCAATGTTAAATATAACATCAAAACGACAACACCACATGACAGGACTACAACACAAACAAATGGGAGAACATATAGGACAAAGAAACACACGAATAATAGCTAACAAAAGGTACTAGGTTTAAAATTTAATACGCCAGACGTGCGTCTCGTCCACACAAGACTAACCAGTGACGCTCAGATGAAAAAAGTTTGAAAGCCAAAACAAGTACAAAGCTGAAGAGCACCGAGGACCAAAACTTCCAAAAGATGCGCCTAACACGGCCAGGGTTTTCTGTCTCGGACAAGAACATCCTTATTATTTAGAATAATTTATAATTTTGCAAACAGTAAATTTTATACAATGACTATATAATAGATATACATGATAAAACCGAAGTGGGACTAACTACAGAATGAAAACGGATACATTACATAAAACAACGTAATCCAACACATAAAAATACACAGCCGAGTTAGCCAAACCCTCAACGCACAAAGTGACGTCACATTTGAAATTCTAAAAAACACATAAAGTGACGTCACATTTGAATTTGTAAAAATATTTCCCAAAAATAAGATAGGATTAGGATTGATTCAAGACTAGATTTGTAATACTGACATTACATTTATTAATAACAATGAAAATTACAATACTTATCAATATCAAATTGTGGTAACTGTATCGTATGCCCTTAAGTAACGTTAGTGTGGTTTGTACACTTCAAAGGCGATTTGCAAGGTAATATGTTCGTAAGTTGTGTGACGAAGGGATTTTAAAGCAAAAGCAATACAGTGTGATATCCAAGTATGAATATTGCGTATTCAATTAAAAATGATACGTGGAATCAGCTATACAGGAATTAAACTGAAAAGACAGCCACATCAGTTTTAAGACTTGCTGCTTTTTCAAAAGTACAAAAATATACACAATACAGTTTCATTTTCAAAGATTAAAAAGATGTATAAGGATCAATCAAAATTTGTAAACCATTTTTTCATGAAACGGAACTTTTGCAGACAAAATTTATCTCAGGTGCTGCGGAAGGGTAGGCAGATACTGCTACACATCCGTGGTGTTGCTTATGTAAGTACAAACCTGGTAATAAGTCTAATTCGGTAGGTCTAATTCGGCAAAAGGGACGGGATTGTAGTAACGACATAAGAAACATATCCGCCATCATTGCCAAAGTGGTGCTTCCATTTGACTTTGCAGGATAAACAAGTACGCAGCCACGTTTGGTCAGAATGCAGACTTTATATCCGTTGCCCAATGTATAGAGATTACAACGATCTTTGCACGTTAAGGAACATTGCAACAACTCTTTGATGGGTCCGTATATGACTTTTCTCAAGGCAACATTTCCGTCCCTTATCAATATATTCTCAGCTTTGATTGGCAGTCCAAATTTCTCCGAACATAGTCCTTGATGGCCTCTAGTACACTACCAATTGTATTTATTGTTAATTAGTTCACGTCCTGAACATGCATGACCTTTTGCCACTGGAAGTTTAATAATCAACAATCAATCAGTCAATTACAGGCTGTGATATGATATTTCGCCAAAAAAATTAACGTTAGTAATAAAACTGTATTTTACGTTGATGTGTTCAAAACTTCATGATTAGTATAGACGAATCCCTTAAGACGACCGCAAATTTATTTTAATGCGTTTCAGCAGAAGCAACCAAATAAGCCAAATGGGATTAAATGAAGAGAACTATAATAGTTCGTAACTTTGGATCCACTATGATCTTAAAATTCTTGTTTTATCTGGCCTGATGAACTTTTTGATTCGAGCGTTACAGATGATTCTTGGGTCTATCATTTTCCTTTAGAATTACACAACATGTTTGTTAATATCCGGCAATTGGAATTTTGAAGGAAACGCTAGTTTTTGTTCCAGCGGAAAAAGACTTAATTAACCGCAGATTTGATATAATTTATATTTTAAATAAAAAACCAAGGGAAGTAGTTTAATCAAAAGGGCCGAAGTAACGTGGTTCAAATTATGTGAATAAAGTACCTAAGATTTCACTGGTAATAAGCGGATGGTCGTAACGTAAAGTTACGGTAAGCCAAAGATGGGAGACAACTCTAGAGATAAGTTTTTCTTTTTCGATTTTTCGTGCATTATAAGGTTCACTTCAGCCAAACCGCTTATCTCAAACACACTTATTATAAGTACGTTGATATTGAGTTAAAAATTGATACACAAAATCAATCGAATTTACGTAAAATAATCATTCAAAAATTCGAACATGATGGTCCTAACTTAAATGTGTGATGGTCGTTATGTCAACTCTTGAATTTTCGACGATGGTCGTAACCGACAGGAGATGACCTTTAAAAGATGATTGTAACTGAAGTATTGAGACGAACTTTTATCAAAGTATTTTAAAATTATTGTGCACATTACCTTGTTAATAAACTCAGATGTCATAATTTGTATATGGTTTACTGCAAACAACATTGTGTGTTACTCTGATTATGATATGCAGACATTTAGTTAAAGAATTATCAAATATACACAGGTTTGATGTATCCGGTCTCAGTAAAAAAAAAAACAAACTGCAGGGACTACAATTTAGTAAACTAATCATACCAGTGATGCCCTTTCTTGTTGTATAATCATCCAGGATCATCGACTATCGCGTAATTTTGTCGCCGTAAATCGGTAAATTAAAGTCAATTTGAAATGAAGATTAATCTTCCTTGCAGTTTGTCAAAACAAACAGACATAACAGGTTAAACATGTTAAAATGTCAATAGCAGGGGTACAGCAGTCAGCATTGTTTTATAATCTTAATCACTGTAAAAACAAACAAATCTATCAATAAAGCAAAACAATATGGCATATAGATAAAGCACATAAGCAAAAATTAAAGACAGGATTACAAAAATGACAATTACACATTAGCGGATGTATAAGTACCGAGCCACGCCAAAACAATATTCCCAAAAAAGGACTAAACAGTAAAGGTTGATATTTTACGAACACAAATCATAAAAGAGCACTATAACACGTAATTAAGATGATAAACAACGTCAGTACCTAGAATCTATACTTCAAGACCATCATGTATTATTTGTGAAGTTGATACGGAACATTTAACAATAATGTCTTTGTATCTTCCGATGAATTTTTTGTAGAAAAAGGACGAGACGTTCTTTGACATCACCCTGGTTCATTAACTATGTGCTCAGACACTGGTAAAGTTTGAGTAGCAGCTGCAAGCTCTTAAATATCGAATGAGTTCGGAAATGTATATCCCACATGCAGGCGAAGTTGGAAATCGTCTCGTTTGTTATGCATATGTTCCAAATGGTGAAGTTGAAATCATCCCTTCGTAAATTTTACGGACGCCATCACGAGTTGGTTGACCGTTATGGAATAACCGTTTCACAAATGATATCGGATATGTTCCTTATGTCGTAACTACAATACCCTTCCCTTTTCACGAATGTGACCTACCGAATTAGACTATTTACCGGATTTGTAATAACATAAGCAACACGACGGGTGCCACATGAGGAGCAGGATCTGCTGGTGGGGTTCGTGTTGCTTAGTTTTCCATGTTGTGTCTTCTGTACTATTATTTGTCTGTTTGTCTTTTTATTTTTAGCCATGGCGTTGTCAGTTTATTGTCAATCTATGAGTTTGACTGTCCCTCTGGTATCTTTCGTCCCTCTTTTCTGATTACCGCTTATGTCAAATTCGATTTCCCCCAGAATTTTGTAAGAATTTTGCTAAATTAAATAGAATGAAGAATCCAACTCTGAGACTCTCCTCCGGATGGATCTGTCGTCTGCGAGTTGGATCCCTCTTTCTGTATCTGTTATTGGATATTTTATTCCTTTATCTGTCAACTGCCATGTTTGCGTGATTGCAAAAAATATTCAAAATCATAAAATATTCCGTAGTTTTAAAAAAAATCATCTTGTTCTGTGGCTTCATACTTTATAGTATTATTAAAGTAATCATTGTTTGTAACACCCCTCCTTAAAAAAAAAAAAAAAAAAAAAACAAAAACAAAACAAAAAACAAAACAAAAAGCTCAACAAAACAAATATTAATTAACTATAACATTATATTACAATTATAAAATAATAAAAAAAAAAAAAAAAACATAATACAATTTTACCATTTATGCTGTTCAAGGCAGCATCCTTCAAAATAACCATACATTTACATACATATAAAAATAAGAAGATGTGGTATGATTGCCAATAAGGCAACTCTCCACCAGAGACCAAATGACATAGAAATTAATCACTATAGGTCACCGTACGACCTTCGACAATGAGAAAACCCATACCACAGAGTCAGCTTTAAAAGGCCCCATGACAAATATAAAACAATTCAAACGAGAAAACTAACGGATTAATTTATGTTGTATCTTCTTTTGAGGCGGGATGTTTAGACACACACACGTTAATTTTTATCTCTTAAGAAGTAGCTCCTCACTATCCTACTACCTGTCGATACATTTATTTTGGCATTGCACTAGTCATGTCTTCTCTGACTGTTCATGACGTTAAAATACTAAATCCCTGGGATGTGTTTTAGTTGATTTTAGTCTCTGATGCATGATTTTTATCATTAATTGTTTTTGGCTTTTAACTAGCTGTCAGTAACTGCGAGTACTCTCAAATCGTACTTTCTTGTTAATTCGACCTGTTGATACTATTTTAATACTTTTTGTTATTTTATATTAATATGGATCTTGTCTGTATACCAGCTTTGATTATTTGGAATATCTACTAATTTTCACTTCTTCGTACTACATTTGTATTAACATCAAGATTATTCTCCTTTAATCTGTACAGGAAGTTTTATTGTTGATATTAACCCTTATGTATCTAGTGTTAAATTAGGTATTTATATTACAGACCTTTCTTGGTATTCCTAATTATTGGAAGATTTTATATAGACAGAAAAGTATACCTAAAACGACAAAGTTATTTTTCATTTACCTGTATATATTATGAAAACCGGTTTTTCAAAAGTGATTATTTTCTAAGGGTTTAATATTTTGCGGTAGTGTTTTGCCATGGCTTTATTTGGACTTGTTTGTTTGCTTTTGGCCTTGAATGTTTGTCCCTAATATTTTATTTACTATGTATTTACTTTCAGGTATCACAGATCGAATTTATTCGTTCATAGTGTGTTAATTTACGTTTTGATTGAGTTAAGCCTTCCAATTGATGTTTTATCGTGTGTTTTCTATGTTGTGATGTTATACTATTGTTTCAGAAAAGGGAGAAGGTTTGGTACCATTAAAACGTTTAATTCCGCTGCAAATGTTTGCACCTGTCCTAAGTCAGGAATCTGATGTACAGTAGTTGTCGTTTGTTTATGTAATTTATACGTGTTTCTCGTTTCTCGTTTTTATATATACTAGACCGTTGGTTTTACCGTTTGAATGGTTTTACACTAGTACTTTTGGGGCCCTTTATAGCTTGTTGTTCGGTGTGAACCAAGGCTCCGTGTTGAAGGCCGTACATTGACCTATAATGGTTTACTTTTATAAATTGTTATTTGGATGGAGAGTTGTCTCATTGGCACTCACACCACATATTCCTATATCTATTGTACAAAATAATTAACAAAATATAAAGAATAGAAAAAAAAATGGGCAAACATTTTTTTGTCTTGAGACAGATACATACAGACTGCGGCTGGGTTAAACTAGTTTGAAGGCGCGCCAACTTTCCCCTTAACCTGGAAGAGTAGTGCAAAAGTACAATATTAGAACAAACTATAAAAATCAGTTGAAATGGGCTTTACTCATCCGATCGATACGAAGCAGAAATACATCTGAAATAAACACAGAGTTGACGTGGCAGCATTATTATACATCCCCACAACAAAAAAAGTTGGTAAAAAAAAAAAGAACACAATAAAATTCAATATTAAAAGACAAAGCTCCACATGAATATAAGTTCTACCTTTAAGTTCTATCTCTTTATGTAATTTCAATTTTGTCGCTTTAAACAACCAAAGCAGTTTGTGCACAACTGCTGCACAAATGAAAATAAAGTGACATGAATATTCAAAAACAACAACAGTGCTATTCAAAAGTTAGTTTGTATGTGCTGTCTTTGAACCTCTCTGAATACTGTTCGTCAAAGCGCTCGTTTTGAGCAACTGTAAAATGATTTTTCCAGTCTCCTATTTCCCCTGAAACAGAGTAATTGTAAAATTATCTTGTCGCTTACTGTGTGGCGGTGCCTGGTCTTTTTTGTCGTTTGTCCTGTTTATAACACGGACAGATATTTTGGCGGCAAGAAGTAGGAATAGCAGTTCAATTTCATGTTGTATGTTTAGTTGTCACTGCAAAGCTATTGGGAATTAAAATAGAGAACATCTGATAAGAATGAAAGAGAAGGAAGTATGTATTGTTGTACTGTGGGGTATTGAGAGAAGGAAATAACCATTCCCTAAGAACTCAGTGATATTCTAAAATCTATGTCAATATGTATTTGTTTCGAAAATGTCTGCAAATATTTTTTTAACGTCCTAATTCCTACTAGTTGTTAAATGCCGTTTGCAATAAAAATGGTGTTTTAATCAAGTATGTCGGATTGATAGGTACAAAGAAAGAAAAAAAAAATATTTGTTTTCCTGTTATGTGTATAAAAGTTGTCTGAATGCAGGATAAATGAGATTTGAAAGTCACTTGATTTTGATATTTTCTATACAGACTAACAGCTGCCTTATACATCTTTTTGTGGACTAGCACTTATGGAACGCCATAACTGCCTTATGTTGAGGATCAGCATTATATGCAGTGGTCACAACATTATATGCAGTGCTCACACCATTATATGCAGTGCTCACACCATTATATGCAGTGCTCACAAAATTATATGCAGTGCTCACAACATTATATGCAGTGCTCACAGCATTATATGCAGAGCTCACAACATTATATACAGTGATCACAACATTATATGAAGTGCTCACAACATTATACGCAGTAGTCCAAACATTATATGCAGTTGTCGGGACATTATATGCAGTGTTCACAACATTATATGCAGTGGTCACAACATTATACGTTTTTTGTTGATGAAGGTGATGATCAGTGATGGTGATGATGATGTTTGATGTATGTGAGTGATAGTGGTGTTTCAGATTCGGTAAACTTCGGGGTTTTTTTTTGCGGAAATTACCGAATCCATAATTATTAATGCCAAGCAAACACATTGAAACAGTTATTAAAGTCACGTTATCAGTAAGGCAGTATACAATATTTAAAACTGATTGAAATAAGGAAATTAAGGAGTATGATCAATTTACCACACATTTATTCCACACCAGGGCATTTTTAACTTATTTTGATGATCAGTTTCATCATATTCACAACTTAATATGTATATACGTTAAGTATTTAATAAATTGCTTCGCCGACCGCAGCTGGATACGACCGCAGAGGTCCAAACCTGAACCGTTGGGACAAAAATGGACACAATATTCACGCTTGATACAGGTCTGAATTTGGATTGTAATTAAATATTTGACACAGAATAACAGTTACTGTAGTTAAAGAACTTAAAATTGGTTATATAATTTGAATTTATACTTAATTGTTTGCTTTTGCACTACGCTGTTGCGAATTGCCCCACCCTCTCCCAAAAATAAAAAAAATACCCCCCTTTTTTTTATATTATGTGCAATACACTATGCTGTTGCATATTGACCCCAACCCGAAAATGAAAAGAAAAATATATCCCCCACTTTTTTTCAAAAAAAAAAAAATATATGAAGAAATTTTCTTTTTAATATCTGAAATCTGATATGAGAAATGTAGATTCCATAACTGCAACACGTGTATTACGATATTTCTCCACTCGAGACAGTTAAATTTTAATATTTTTAAAAAGTCCGAGGCTTGCCGAGCTTTTAACTAATTAAAATTTAACTGTTGAGAGTGGAGAAATATCGTAATTGGTTAAAATTCGATGATGACGTCGAATTTCCTTGCTTTCCTCTGAATTTCCTAATGTGACAGCATGAAAAAATACGACCATGTCTGATGACGTCACATAGAAAGAACACATCTTTTCCGGAAACCATCTGTCTTCGGATGACGCTGACGACGACGACAACGTGATAGCAATATACGACCATTTTTTTTTTTTTTATTTTTACGGTCGTATTAAAACATATATATTTATACACATATATAATTGTGCATTTTGATCATTTAACTCTTAATAAATATCTTCAGATTACTCAGGACTGCAATTTGGATATGTTATGACCCAGTATTTTCAAGGAGAACCAAATATATGTCAGAAGTATACTGTTCATTGTATTTTTTTTTTTTTTTTTTTTATTAATGTTGGTCAGCGATGTTATTCAAAATAGATTTTACTTCAACATATACGATTTTCAATCTTATTTAAAAGGCATGGCACAGCAATTTTAGTACAAAATAACTATTTTGTGAATTTTAATCCTTTTAAGTATATAATTCGGACTATTCTATACATAATAAAAGTCAAATAAGTTTCGACAATTTTCCAATTTTACCCCGTGAGTGATCCATATACAGGAGAAAGAAGCCCCACAGATACAATCAAGATCCATCGTCAAAAGTAACTTTCAGATAACGAAAATATTCAGATATGAAATTTTCAACCTCTTACATTGATCCTAACATGGGATATGGAAAAAAAATTGTTAGCAAAATAACAGAAATCCCCAGACTATAGACAAGCTTTTATGTGAGAAGAATTAGAACGCCAATAACAACAACGAGAAGAATTCACAGTAAAACAAAACTAGTAGTTCTCCATTAATATAATTATATTACAATTATATAT